>PVKC010024584.1:0-16818 GCA_004027635.1 Crocidura indochinensis | reverse complement strand
GCAACAATATTCAGAGACAACGAGAGGAGAGCTGGAACCTCCAGCTCACTTCATAAAGCTCACCACAAAGAGTGGTGAGAGCAGTTATGGAAATAACTACACTGATAACTACCATAATCATGGGAATGAATGAGGGACCTGGAAAGCCTGTCTAGAGTACAGGTGGGGATGAGGTGGGTGGGAGGGAGCTTTGGGACAACGGTGGTGGGAATGTTGCATTGATGTAGCGGTGTGTTCTTTACATGACTGAAACCTAACCACAATTATATCTGTAATCAAGATGTTTAAGTAAATAAAAATAATTAATAAAAAAAAGAAAACCAAATGAAATATCAGAAGAACTAGACTTGTGAAAGAGTGAAATAGTGAATAATTTGTTTGCCTGAATTTGATCCTCAGTGCATGATATGCTCCCTTCAGCCCCATCAGGAGTGATCCCTGATCACAAGACAGAAGTAAACACTAAACACAACCAGAAGAAAGAACAAACTGAAGAGAAACTGGTAGACACAGAGGTAGTGATAGATATGGAAGTGGAGATTAAGATAGAAATAGATATGACAGATAGGGATAAAGAGGCATATGAAATAACAAATAATTAAGAGCTGTCAGATTAATTTATATATGAAAGTCATGCTAGTAATTGAAAGGAAGAAGGACAAATATCAGGAGATTTCACCCATATATATTTTTAGACAATAAAGGCTTGGAATGAAAAGCGCACAATGATGGCAACTTCTGGACTTGGATTTTAGGACTGCAAAGGCTGACTGAGTCAGATAGAAGAAGCTGTAGGGAAATGTTGAGTCTAACTGGAGGTAATAGAAGACATTGATTCTATGGTGTAGATACTATTGATGTAAAGGTGTGGTGATGATGGTACATCAAAACCATATGTTTCAACACTGCTATATAATATGTTACAAGCAATAATGACTATATTTTTAATAATGAATTTGCCAAGAGGATGTGGCTGGGACATAGGAGGGATTCTTGAGCCATTGGTGAAAGAACCCTGGTGGTAGGTGTGGAGTTGTGTAATATATATATCTTGAAACTCAATTATTAAAAGTCTTGTAAATTATGTTGCCTAAGTAAAAATTGAAGAAACAAAGGAAATTAAATTATGCACAATTTCTGATTTTGGTCACAGTTTTGTGAAGATGTTTTGATGCACTCAATTTGTGTCTAAAACAAAAGGATAATATATACTCAATAACTTACTAGTAGGTTGTATATTAGAACATATATAAATAACTGCTAGTTTCAATATATTGTATTTTGAAAAAATGCATTCACAAGATTGTAAGCATCGAAAATTTAAGACATCTTTAATTTCAAATATTTTTATTTAAGCACCATAATTACACACATATTTGTAGGTGTGTTTTAGTTATAAAAAAGAACACCCCCTGCAGCAATGTAACATTGCCACCACCAATGCCCACCCAACTCCCTCATCCCGCACCCCTTACCTATATTCAAGACAGGTATTCTACTTCTCTCACTCACTACCACTGTCATGATAGTTTTCAGTATAGTTATTTCTCTAACTGGACTCACCATTCTTTGTGGTAAGCTTCATATCATGGGCTGGTTCTTCCAGCCCTCATCTCTATTGTCTCTGTGTATTATTACAAAAGTCCAGCCTTTATGGAAAAATATGAAGATCCCTCAAAACTGGATATTGAGCACCTTGGGATATAACCTAGGAACACAAAAACACAATACAAATATGCCTTCTGCACACTTATATTCATTGCAGTGCTATTTACAATAGCCAGAATCTAGAAACAACCCAGATTCCTGACAACAGATGAAACTAAAGAAACTATGGTAGGTTTACACAATGGCATACTATGCAGTCATCAGAAAAATGAAGTCATTAAATTTTCTTATACATGTTTAGGCATGGCAACTATTAGGCTGAGTGAAATAAGTCAGAGGGAGAGATATAGACACAGAATAGTCTCACTCATTTGTAGTACTTAAGGTAAATCAAGACATCTTTAATATTTGACATTAATGCTCTGACCTTAATGATTTGATTTTATATTTTATATGTTTATAAATATATGCTAACTTTTTATTTCTTATACCTAGGCATGCAATCAGAGAACAAGTTTGCCCGGTTTAAAATAGAAACCCTGAATTTGATACCTGGCACTAATTAAAGTCCTAGATCATTACAAATATCTACTCATAAGGACTGAGCTCACTAAAAGTAATTCTTGGGTAGCATTCAGTGTGGACACCCCCAACCCAAAGTCACTACACTTGTATGAGTATTTCATTTTCATTGTCAGATTATCAATTGTGAATTACTTCTGTGTTTATAATTAAATCAGTGAACCTGAAAATCTTTATTTAGACATTTGTTTATACCTGGTTTAGCTACATTTAAAAACCTTTGAATGCATGTTTCAGAGTTATTATCCCTGATTGCAGCCAACTTGGAAGACTGTGATGTCCAAAGAGATCAGAAGATTTCTGAGTTAGAAACCATTCCACAGCACTAGGAAAACGACCCTTTCAGCAGGTTGATGCTAATAAGCAACTTTTCTTAATTACATGGCACTGTTGGGACTCAAGAGTTCTTGAGTATTGCATGTTAGATTAGCACACAAAATCCAGAGGTTTAAGTTCAAGTTCATTATACACTCAAAGTAGATGTCATCAGATCCCCTCTAATGCCCAGGCCTTTTCTTCAACCTTGGGCCTTTACTCTTTTCACTCTGAGTAGTGTGAGCCATGAAGATTGTCCCTGGATGGCTGTTAAAGACTATTATGTCCTCAATGTCTTCGAGTCTTCAGCATTCAATAATGTGCCTTTGCGCTTGCACTATCTCTGACTAGCAAAATGTTCCTAGCCTCAAATCTGCATATGGAGCCTTCTCACCCAAAATTTCTTGCTGAGGCTGCTGCTCAATAACCTGTCACTGGGGTTCTATTGGACAGTACACCAGAAGCTCCTGTCCTCCGTTGCTTTCCTTAGTCTTCACCAGCTACCTTCTATAAGTAGGCAAAATTCCCTGATGTTTATTTGAGCATATGTGGCAGCAGAGTGAGGTGTCCTTGTCTGGGGTTATCGTTTAGCTCCTAAACTCTTCCATCCCAAACCATTTCTTTACCTAATTTTGACTAGATAACTTTTGGGCATATTTGATTTTAAAATAATAAAGTGTCAGCAAGAGAATATATCAGGAAGGGCACTTGTCTTGTATGTGATACAACAATAGTGGAGACCTTAAGGCCAGAGTCATAGTAGAGTGGATAGCGTGTTTGTCTTGCAAATGGCTGACCTGGTTAGATTCCGGGCACCCCATAGGGTCTTCTGAGCCAACCATGATCGATTTCTGAATGCAGAGCCAACAGTGACACCTGAGCACTGCCCAGTGTGGCCCTTAAAAAATAATGGGGATCAGAGCTACAACCTTAGCGCAATGTGGTTAGCCAAATTCTTCCAGGAGTGATCAATGAGCACACAAAATCAGAGTAAGTCCTTAGCACCACCAGCAGTTGTCACTAAAAGGAAACAAACAAACCAAAAAAAAAAAAAATTAAACGCAAGTTTAGTGAACTGGTTTAGCTGTTTTCCACAGTACTAATTCCAGGGTAATAGAAGTAAACATCTTTATTAGAGCTTTATCTTGTAATGTTACAAATAAAGGCCATTTTTCTGTAAATTTTCTCTTAAATAGGAAATTTGGTTCAATAGCAAAATCGGCATCAAAGACAATAATTCTGTCAGATAGCATCTTGTTTGATCAGGTTTTCAAAATTGTCTGTTTTTTTTCCCAACTGATACAAAATCTGCAGGAACTTTTAAGAAAGTATAAGAATCAGTGATCATTACCTTAAAGTTGACATAGGAAGATTTTAAAAGAACAACATTGCAACATGATCATTAGTGTTTGTAAGCACTGATAGTTTTTCAGTTTTTATAAAACCTGCACTAATGTACTAAAAATAGACAGGATACGATATGCTATGTATATAAAATTGATTCGATTCATTTATATTAATACTGCAGTCTTATCGGTTTGTAAACATCTTGAACTCTATTACCAAATAGGATGATTTATACTACTGGCATTATTTTATACTGCATTACCTTTTGTTTTATGATTGAAGCAAAGTGCAGAAAAACGAACAAAAATAAACAGACAAAAATCACTTGTGAGTCAAAATACTTGGAATTCTATATATAAAAGTATGTGGACCACAGACTACCTGAGGACAGAGTTTGCACACTTGTTTGTGTAATAGTATTATTTGGTATTACTTATATACTCTCACAGAGCACATGTGACTATAAATTAATTTAAATTCTTTTACTTAACATGGCAGAAATATGAACAATGATAACAAAGCTAGAGTTAATTTAATTATTGATAATAGAAAAAGACTTAAACCATGTTTATTAACATAAATGAGTCATGCTGTGAGCTATTTGTATATCTGTAATGATCTCATTTGCTTGAGTAAATCAATTCTCATTTTTCATGTTGTGTCTAGCACAATAGAAAGAACATATTAAAGTAAAATCTGTTGAAATTTTAAGTGATAATAAACTTTTCAAAAGGCAATTCTTTAATTATCTAGTCAAATTAATGGTAATTATTTTCTCAGAACAGAAAGGAATGCAATTGGGTTATTATCTCGTCTTTTAATTCTTCAAATGTTTTTCCCATGACCTTATCATGGGCAAAACTAACATGCTCCACCCATTAAAAAGTTCTCTAAACTTTAAAGCACAGAATATTAAAACTTCTGACTTGTGTGAGTTGGGTTTTCTGTTTACATCCACTGTCACATAAAACCTATGAAAATGTTCTGACGTGATACTTTCAAAACTCTGTATAAATTTGCTTTAATAAGACACTATGAGTTACAAAGTTATCTGTAGGCGAATCTTAAGTCAATCTATGATCCTGTGTCTATCCCAAGACTAGTGTCCACTTCCCTCTAGCAGCATTACTAGATGCCTGCCCCTCACTGCCCTCCTAGTCTGACTCTTTGACAGGCCATTTCTTTTATAATTTAATTTTATTTTATTCAAGCATCATGATGAGTTACAAAATTATTCATTTTTGAGTTGCAGATTTTCAGTGTTCATCCCAACCCCACTATAGTGTAATTTCCCCTGCCACATACAGGACTATTTTTAAGGTGTTGTTGTTGTTGTTGTTGTTGTTGTTGTTGAAGTTTTTGACTTTGTGGTTTGGGTCTTAAGCTGTACCTTAAGTCTTCTGTATGACTAACGTGTCCAATGGATGTCATTGCTATTGGCCATAGTTACTTCCAGCCTGCTGCTTTATTTGGTCACCCTGTCAATTTCCATATCTTCTAAGAAAATAATAAGATGATATTCAGAAACTACCAAATCTTGTAAATTCAACTTTTCTTCTGACAGGTTGTAGCTTTGTTCTGCTCTCTCTCTCTCTCTCTCTCTCTCTCTCTCTCTCACACACACACACACACACACACACACACACACACACACACAAACACCTTCCGTACTTATCTGCTGAGAGGAACAGTCTCTGGCATGTCATGACCCTGAGCACCAGCTCAGAAGACAGATTTACTATCCTGGTTTTTTGGTTTCTTGTTGGAAAAGGTATTTCACCAGAGAACTATCTGAACATTGACTGACTCCTGATGTTGATTATAAGAGTGGTCTTTTGATCTAGTTGCCTGAGAGTTTTAAGTTACATAAAATGCTATGAATTATCACCAACTGTTGTGGTGATATATTCATCTTGATATGAAATGTAATCATATGTCTTTCTCTTGTATTAGAAGATAAGTAGAATTCAGTTCTCAAAGATAACTTGAGAGAGTATAGATAGTGCCTGCCATCACTAAAAATGAAAGTTAAAAAAAATTAAATAAAAAGGAGGGGCCGGAGCGATAGCACAGTGGTAAACTGTAACGTATCAGTAGACCTTTGCCTTGCACACAGCTGACCCAGAACGACCTCATTTTGATCCCCAATGTTCCATATGGTCCCCCAAGCCAGGAGCGATATCTGTGTGATAAGCCAGTTGTAACTAACCCCTGAGTGTAACTAGGTGTGGCCCAGAATTCTAAAAATCAAAACCAAGAAGATAAAGGAAAGTTTACTGTCCTGGGAAGTTATAGAAAGCAACATGGACTACATGACTGAAATCCAAGCACAATCATGTATGTAATCAAGGTGTTTAAATAAAATATATTAAAAAAAAGAAAGTTGAAAGAAAAAAAGAGAAAGCAACATGGACAAATCTATGTTGTGTTCACAATTTCTTGACCGAAGTATATAGTTTTGTCTCTACTTTCCCTGTAGCTGAACTAAGTCGCATAGGATTGGAGTCTCAGACATTAACTATGGCAACTGTCTCTTTCTGTATAATCCTTTTCTCTGAAGGAATATTTTCATCCCATTATATATGCGTATTATTGAATTCTTTGTGATCGTAGGTAAAATTTTGAGTAAAAACTTTATTAACTAATTCATAAAAAATGGTTAAAGAAATAAACATCATAAAAATGTAACTTGTTTTTAATTTATTCAATAAATCTTAACTTAATGATGATTAGTAAAAGTGCTCCCTTTTAAAGAAAGGATTCAAAGTATGCCCCCAATGGAATTATAAATTATTAGCTGCTGTCTTTCATAAATCACTTATCTTGTGGTAATTTATCTCAATTAATGTGTAGGTTAGTTTAAATGAAGAATGCATTAATTTTAATTGGATAATGACTAAATTGGGTAGGAATCTATTAGAAAATTGTTCAACTTATTTAAAAAAATTGAAATTGAAACTAAATTCAACAAAACAAGTATAAATTGACATGAAAAAATAGAGGCCTAAAAGTGCACCAGTGTCAGCTTTCCTGCACCATGTCATAAAGCCAGTAATCAATAACTTTGCATTTAGTTTTTAAATCAATTAAAGATATTTTTATTTGTTTATTTATTTATTTTTGGTTTTGGGGCCACACCTGGTGACACTCGGAGGTTACTCCTGGCTATTCGCTCAGAAGTCGCTCCTGGCAGGTACAGGGAACCATATGGGGAACTGGGGGATTGAACCCTGGTCCGTCCTAGGTTAGCGCAGGCAAGGCAGCCACGTTAACTCCAGTGCCACTGCTCGGCCCCAATTAAAGATATTTTTAATTTTAAAAAATATTTAAGTCCACACAAAATACTATTTGAATAAATGTTGAAATATAAAAAAAAACACATAAATAGAGCTGAGCCTCTGACCACGCTGAGGATTCAAGGGAAACATCCCCTCTTTCTGCCTGTCTGCTTGTGTGTTTGAATCCTGAAGGTCTTCCCAGCACCCCCCAAAAAACTACATTCCAAAGCTGCCTGTAAGTAACTTGGTGGTGGGGTCACTGTCCAATAAGTTGAGCTCTCTGGCCTGTGGAGGCCCCGCCCAGCTGAGCCCTCTTTCTGCCTGTCAACTAGTGGCAGCAAAAGAGCTTTGCGTCGCGGGCGCACACTCTTTCTAACCAATAAACCCCACCACAACACGCAGGTAAAACATTACAAGTGTGACAATGGTGAAACCTCACAGGCAAACCCCAAGCACTGAAAATGAAGATGAAATCTGCGATGATCTATTAAATTCCAACCACCTGATTAACCTCTCGGAAAGGAACTTAAAACAGCAATATGGAAGATGTTTCAAGAAGTGAAAGAAAGCATAAAGCAATCTGAACAGAACACAAAGACAGAAATCAGAAAACTCCAAACTGAAATAACAGATCTGAAAAATAGGGTGGCTCAACTGAAAACCTCAATGGATGGCCTTGCCAGCAGGGTATCATCAACTGAGGAGAGAATCGGAGTACTGGAATATGCGATGCAGAAAAACTCAACACAACAGAAGAAAGTGGAAAAGAATCTTAAGACAAACAAACAGGCAATGGAAAAAGTACTCAAGGAATGTGAACAGATGAATATAGAAATATTTGATAAACTCAGCAGAAAGAACATAAGAAGCATTGGAGTCCCAGAGACCCTGGTAGGAGATCTCCAAGAAGAATCAACTGTCAAAGACATCATCAAAGAGGTACTCCCAGAGTTAAAGACTACATGCAATCAAATCCTGCATGCCCAAAGAGTACCAGCTAAAAGAGACCCAAAGAAAAACACCCCAAGACACATCCTCATTACAATGACAAATCCCACAGATAGAGATAGAATACTGAAAGCAGCAAGATCAAAAAGGGAAATTACATTCAAAGGAGCATCCCTAAGACTTACCGCAGACATGTCACAAGAAACTCTCAAGGCCAGAAGACAATGGTGGGATATTGTGACAACACTGAATGAAATGAATGCCTCATCGAGAATACTGAACCCAGCCCAACTCACATTCAGGTTTGAAGGAAAAATACATAGCTTTATGGATAAACAACAGCTCAGAATCTTCAAAAATGATAAACCAGCCTTAAAGGAAAAACCAATAGGTTTACTGTAAGTCAAGAGACCAACAAACACAGCAAACTTATCTACAAAGATGACACTAAATCCTATGACAATCATCTCCCTCAATGTCAATGGACTAAATTCACCAAATAAAAGACACAGAGTAGAAAATGGGTCAAACAGATTAATCCAACTTTCTGCTGCCTACAAGAAACACTTCTGAATAGTCAGAACAAACATAGACTCAAAATCAAAGGCTGGAGGAAAATCATCCAAGCAAACAACACCCTTAAAAAAGCTGGGGTGGCCATATTAATATCGATGACACCAACTTTATACTCAGAAGAGTGGTAAGGGACAAAGACGGGCACTATGTCCTAATAAAGGGATATGTGCAACAGGAAGAAATCAGACTATTAAACATACATACACCCAATGAAGGCCAGCAAATTATCTGATACAATTACTGACGAATCTGAAAGAAGAAATAAATAATAAAACAATAATTGTGGGAGACCTCAACACAGTCCTATCAACACTTGATAGGTCAACCAGACTGAAACCTAACAAAAACATACTAGCCCTGAAAAGAGTAATGGAAGAAAGAGGACTAGTATATATATATATATATATATATATATATATATATATATATATATATATATATATATATATATGTGTGTGTGTGTGTGTGTGTGTGTGTGTGTGTGTGTGTGTGTGTAGGACAATCCATCCTCAAAAACCTGGATACACATTCTTCTCCAATGTACATGGGTCATTCTCCAGGATAGACTACATGCTGACACATAAAACATACCTCCATAAAATCAAAAGGATAGAAATCTTGCAGGCTACCTTTGCTGACCACAAGGCTCTGAAATTAGATGTGAACTACAAAGCCACACAAAAGAAACACTTTAACAATTGGAAAGTAAACACCCTGCTACCAGTGGGTCTGAGATGAAATCAAAAAGGAAATCAAAACTTTCCTGGAAAAAAATGATAATGAAGACACAAACTGCCAGAATCTATGGGACTCAGCAGAAGCGGTCCTGAGAGGAAAATTTATAGCTCTACAAGTACACATCAGGAAGGAAGAAGGGGCAAACCTGAATAACTTAATGACACAGCTCAAAAAATTAGAAAATGATCAACAAAAGGAACCAAAAATAGGGGGACAGAAGGAAATAACAAAGCTGAAAGCAGAACTCAATGAAGTGGAAAAACGAAGAACAATCCGAAAGATCAACGAAAGCAGAAGTTTGTTTTTTGAAAAAATAAACAAGATTGAGAGGCCACTGGCAAAACTCACAAAGAGAGAGGAAAAAAATCTGATGACTCGTATTAAAAATGAAAAGGGGGAGATCACGACAGATATTGCAGAGATCCAAAGAGTAATCAGAGACTTCTTTGAGAAACTTTATGCTACTAAACATGAGAACCTAAAAGAAATGGAAAAATCCTTGAACACTTAAAACCTTCCACAATTAAGTAAGGAGGATGTAGAATATCTTAACACCCCCAACATCACTGAGGAAATTGAAAGTGTAATCAAACATCTGCCCAAAAAGAAAAGCCCGGGTCCAGATGGATTCCCTAATGAATTTTTTCAAATCTTTCAAGAGGAGCTACTACCAATTCTAGCCAGGCTCTTCCATGAAATTGAAAAAAACAGGAATACTCCCAAATATCTTCTATGAAGCCAACGTCACCTTGATACCAAAACCGGACAGAGATCCTGCCAAAAAAGAAAATTACAGACCAATATCCCTGATGAACGCTGATGCAAAGATCTTCAACAAAATCCTGGCAAATAGGATCCAATGCATCATCAAGAAGATCATACACTACGATCAAGTAGGTCTCATCCCAGGAATGCAAGGATGGTTTAACATCCGTAAATCTATCAACAAAATACACAACATCAACAAGAAGAAAAATAAAAATCACATGATCATATCAATAGATGCCGAAAAAGCATTTGATAAGGTCCAACATCCATTCTTGATCAAAACTCTCAGCAAGATGGGAATGGAAGGAACCTTTCTCAATCTAGTTGAAGCCATCTACCACAAGCCAATGGCAAATATTTTCCTCAATGGAGAAAAACTAAAATCTTTTCCTCTAAATTCTGGTACAAGAAAAGGCTGTCCGCTCTCACCCCTCCTCTTCAACATAGTACTGGAAGTTCTTGCTAAAGCGATAAGGCAAATAAAGGATATCAAGGGAATCCAGATAGGAAAGGAAGAAATCAAGCTCTCACTGTTTGCAGACGACATGATACTCTACTTAGAAAACCCTAAAGACTCTACCAAAAGGCTTCTAGAAAAAATAGACTCATATAGCAGGGTGGCAGGCTACAAAATTAACACACAGAAATCAATGGCCTTTTTATACACCAATAATGATAGGGAAGAGAATGAAGTCAAGAAGGCAATCCTATTCACAATAGTACCACACAAACTCAAATACCTTGGAGTCAACTTGACCAGAGACGTGAAGGACCTATACAAAGAAAACTATAAAGCCCTGCTCCAAGAAGTAAGAGAGGACACACGGAAATGGAAACACATATCCTGCTCATGGATTGGCAGGATTAACATCATTAAAATGGCAATACTCCCCAAAGCATTATACAGATTTAATGCTATCCCCTTAAAAATATCCATGACATTCTTCAAAGAAGTGGATCAAACACTTATGAAGTTCATCTGGAACAATAAACACCCTCGATTAGCTAAAGCACTCCTAGGGAAAAGGAAAATGGGAGGCATTATTCTCCCCAACTTTAAATTGTACTACAAAGCAATAGCTATCAAAACAGCATGGTATTGAAATAAAAACAGACCCTC
The DNA here is from genome assembly GCA_004027635.1 of Crocidura indochinensis. Classification (NCBI taxonomy): domain Eukaryota; kingdom Metazoa; phylum Chordata; class Mammalia; order Eulipotyphla; family Soricidae; genus Crocidura; species Crocidura indochinensis. Next base: position 5,538 of record PVKC010024584.1, on the reverse strand, counting down.
AGTGGAATAGACTTGAGTTCTCAGACATTGTCCCCCAGACATACAATTACCTAATTTTTGACAAAGAAGCAAGAAATCCTAAGTGGAGCAGGGAGAGCCTCTTCAACAAGTGGTGCTGGCAGAACTGGTTTGCCACTTGCAAAAAACCGAACATAGACCCCCTGTTAACATCATGCATGAAGGTAAAATCCAAATGGTCTAAAGACCTCAACATCCATCCGACCTGATACCATAAGGTATATAGAATAACACGTCGGTAAAACACTCCATGACATTGAGACAAAAGACATCTTCAAGGAGGAAACTACACTCTCCAAACAAGTGGAACCAGAGATCAACAGATGGGAATACATTAAACTGAGAAATTTACGCAACTCCAAAGAAATAGTGCCTAGGATACAAGAGTCACCCACAGTGTGGGAGAAACTAGTCACCCAACACCCATCTGACAAGGATCTAATATCCAAAATATACAGGGCACTGACAGAACTTTACGAGAAAAAGACATCTGACCCCATCAACAAATGGAGAGAAGAAATGAACAGACACTTTGATTAAAAAGAAATACAAATGGCCAAAAGGCACATGAAAAAATGCTCCTCATCACTAATCATCAGGGAGATGTAAATCAACAACGATGAGATACCACCTCACACCACAGAGATTGGCGCACATCACAAAGAATGAGAATAATCAGGGCTGATTGGGATGTGGAGAGAAAGGAACTCTTATCCACTGCTGGTGGAAATGCCATCTAGTCCAACCTCTATGGAAAGCAATATGGAGATTTCTCCAAACTGGAAATTGAGCTCCCATTCGACCCAGCTATTCCACTCCTAGAATACAAAAATTCAATATAAAAACCCCTTCCTCACATCTATATTTATTGCAGCACTATTCACAATAGCCAGGCTCTGGAAACAACCAAGATGCCCTTCAACAGATGAATGACTAAAGAAACAGTGGTACATATACACAATGGAATATTATGCAGCCATCAGGAGAGATGAAGTCATGAAGTTTTCCTATACATGGATGTACATGTAATCTACCATGCTGAGTGAAATAAGTCAGAGGGAGAGAGAAAGAGATGTAGAATAGTCTCACTCATATATGGATTTTAAAGAAAATAAAAGTCATTTTAGCAACAATCAACAGAGACAATGAGAGGGGGCTAGAACTTCTAGCTCACTTCATGAAGCTCACCACAAAGAGTGGTGAGTGCAGTTATAGAAATAACTACACAGAGAACTACCATAAGCATGTGAATGAATGAGGGAACTGGAACGCCTGTCTAGTATACAGGTGAGGGTGGGCTGGGAGGGAGGGAAACTCAGGACATTGGTGGTGGAAATGTTGCACTGGTGAAGGGGGTGTTCTTTACATGACCGAAACCTAATCACAATCATATATGTAATTAAAATGTTTAAATAAAAATGTAACAAAACAAACATAAAAATAAAAATAAAAATATAAATATAAAATGTAATTTAAATACTAAAAGGGAAGGTTTTTTAATAAAATTTTTCCTTATTTCAGAGAGGAAATATTGGAAATATTGTTCATCATTTCAAAAATGATGAATGACTGTTTATTCAAAATCTAGATACTCCATGGGTACAGGTTTGAATCCTGATTCAATTCACTGTGGACTATGAATTATTCTACTAGGCAAGAAACACATTTTACTAGCTTACATCTTTATAAAATGCAAAACTAAAGTATGCCACTGCACACATTTTTTTTGAAGATTAACTGGGATAGTGTAGAGAATTAAGCAAATGCATGATGCAAAGGAAGGCTTAATAAGTTAAGTGTATTCATTATCTTATCACTATTATTACCTCTGCAATTAAATCTGATAAATGAATGAAGAAATAATAATCTATTTTGTTAAACTATACCACATGTTATGTCCTTTTATTTCATGTTTGTTTTGCTGATATTGTGTCAGTATTTACAATTGCAAATTTCATTATTATCAGAAGAAATTGATTTATTAGGAGAGTAGATATTTTAGGAAGTCTTCCTTAGTTGTTTTGTGAATTGTGGTTCACATTTTGGCTACTGTTAAATGGTTGTTTTAAGAACCAGGGGCACAGAGATCAGAAACGATCATGGAAATTTCTTCTTCATGTTCAAACCTAGAAAATATCATGCCTAATTCTAATTCATTTTTTAAAAAATTGCTAATTCAAATGAGCTGTGAATTTATGCAGAAAAATGCACATCAAAGTTTCAATAATTTCTCCCTTTAAGTCAATCAAAAGCTGAACTAAAATAGTAACAAATCTCAGTCAAGCTTTAAAACTAGAATGGTAACCCCCCTTTCTACCATATCCAAGGGGACTGCAGTCTTTGGCTCTTGCATATGACCACCAGCTCAGTGAGAGTGGGTTTGTATAGCCCTACATGCTACTGAAAACGCACAAGAAACAAATAAGCAAATAAAAAATAATGTAAAAGAATGTAGACAATATAAATAAAATCTTATAATGATGACCAACTTTAAGTTGTTTTACAACTTTGCTTTTGTGTATGTGTCTATCTAGATTTGAAAAATGGTGCATAAAACTAAACATTTATTTTTCATTTATTTATTTTTGGTGTTTGAGTCACCAGGGGTTACTCCTGGCAATGCTCAGAAATAGCTCCTGGCAGGCTTGGGGGACCATAAAGGATGCTGGGATTTGAACTACCGTCCTTCTGTATGCAAGGCAAATGCCTTACCTCCATGATATCTCTCTGGACCCAAAACTAGGCATTTCTATTGTTATATTCACTGAAAATGATTTTTGAACAGTATCTATTTATCCAAAATGAATAATAGTTTTTACTCCTATATTTAAAAATAATAATGATAATCACATCCCTACCTAAATCAGAAGAATAAGATAGATTGCCTAAAATTTAGGGTTACCTCAAATTATTTTCTAACTTTCAAAATGTTTTTAATCCAATAGGCTATGGAATCTATGTGCTCAGTGGGGAAGAGATATAGATTAAAGCACTTTTGTAACTTTTATTATACTGAAGTTGACAGAACACATGATTATATGCTTACTCTCGGCACCCTTGACAGTTTCATATAATCTTTAAAACGTGTTTCCCTAACTTACGTTAGAAGCAGAAGGTAGGGAGAATTTTATAATATTTTTATTTTATGATAGGTATTCTTAGGTCCAGGAACCAAAAAGAATCACCATTCTTACTAGCAGATCTTGCAAGAAAGACACTTTCTCAACAATGCTTTTCTAGCTATTATCTGAGCAGACCCTTAGGTCAGTGAACATTAAACATCAATTTGAATATTCTTGCAAAAGATGCTTTCAATACTTAATGTATATCAAAGCAGTTTTCACCATTGGCAAATTTATATTTATTTATTTTCTTCTTTTATTTTCTTATGTGCTCTGCCACATTTTTTTATCTCAATACCATGGCCTTTATATTATGCATACCCCCCTTTTTTTGGAATGCTCACTGGATATTTTATTTGACAGTTCTTTATGTACTATTGTGGTGTTTCACCTTCTTTGCCCCCTTCGTCTCTCAAACCAAGGATGAAAGCCTCTAGAAGGACTCCGCCCATTTCCATCCTTTTTTTTTCCCCTTTTTTTCTCCAGGTTATTACTTTTCTCTTCTTCAAACAAAACCGCATAACTTGAACTATCTAGTCCCGACTCCCAATTAGGGGGTGGGGAAATAAGAGAGGTACCAAGATCAAACAGGTGTAAGACCACTAAGTAGTAAGCTAGGCACAGAGGGGATCACTTACTCTAGCAGCCCCGGCAGTGAGGGAAGAGGATATGGGAAGTAGGACGGGAAAGGAGATGGAGGGAGGACAATTTGCGATGGGAATTCCCCTGATTTTATGTTAATATGTACCTAAAATATTATTGTCAACGATATGTAAGCCATTATGATTAAAATAAAAATTATATTAAAAAAGTTTCCAGGGGCCCAGGAGATAGCATGGAGGTAAGGCGTTTGCCTTTCATGCAAAAGGTCATCGGTTCGAATCCCGGTGCCCCATCTGGTCCCCCGTGCCTGCCAGGAGCGATTTCTGAGCATGGAGCCAGGAGTAACCCCTGCGCGCTGCCGGGTGTGACCCAAAAACAAACAAACAAAAAAAAAAAGTTTCCAAAGGTTATGGACTCTAAGTGAGGCTGGTGCAGTTGGATAAAAGGAAAGTAGAGAACTTAAGGATTTAAAAATTATCCCTGGATCACTGAGGGGAAAATAACTCTAGCAACTCTTTATTTTATGTGGGGAAGGTATATGTTATAATGTGTCTCAGCCAGTCATATTAAGAGGAAAATAGGAAAAGCAGAAAAACAGAATAAGAGCTCTGTTTAATGAAAACACAGGATCTGAGCTGTGGTAAAGAGAAAGCTAGGATATATGCTTTATTTAGGGAGAAAAATATGATGTGTGCTTTCTTAGGCTCTGTATGTTTAGCTACACTGGATCCTTGTTTTATTGTTAGTAACCAAAGAACTAGAGAATTGACTTTCCTTTTCTAACATGAAAGAAGTGAAAACGACTAAAAACCAATGATCTGTCTTGGAAACATCAGATAACTGAGGTCTTAGGGCAAACCAACACTGTGAAATCTAAAGCACGAGCCAATCCTTAGAGTCACAGAAAAGACATTTATTGGCAAACGGGCTCTTGGAGTCATGAAGTTGTAGGAAAGTTAAAATTTACAAATTATTGTTGAGTGAGAACTAGTCTAAAGTTAAGGGAAAAAAAAAACAAAATTGTCTTTCCTTAGTTGTTTGTTTGTTTGTGGACCACTCCTAGCTGATTATAAGTTTATTCTGGTTCTGTGCTCAGGAATAACTTTGAGTAGTTCTTGATGAATCAAACAAGGGTTAGCCTTGCTCAAGACAAATAGCTTAACCCTTTTGTTTTATTTCCAGTCGCATAATACTATGCTTCTGACTCAAAGGTTCTCATGCTTCTTTGTTTTATTTTATTTTACTATATTTTGTTTGTTTTTCTGGCCAAACCTGGCAGTGCTCAAGGGGTACTTCTGACTCTGAGCTCAGAAATCATTCCTGGCAGTCTCCAGGGATCAAAGTTGATGCTGGGGATCAAACCCAGGTCTGTCTCAAGTCATCTACAAGCAAAGCAAACACCCTACCTCTATTTTATCACTCTGGCCCAGCTTTGTTCATTTTAATGATCTGTGATCACACATTAGTTTCATATGGTAAAGAGACCAACAAGAAAACATTCCTAAATTTGTACCTGGAGTTTTTATGATGAAGACTATAGCAGTAACTCGTGGTCAGAGTTTAGCTCTCTTGAAAGAGGGTATTACCACCTCCTGAGTCTTTTAATAACATAAACGTAAATGAAAATGATATTATTTGATAGTAACCTTAGGTTAGTTGTCATACCAACAGTATTTAATTATAAAAAAAAAAGTTTATTTGGCAAGAGATACATGGCTAGTCTTTGAACTATCTTCACATTTTTAAAGAAAATAAAAGCCTGGACACTTTTCTTTTGTGTGTGTGTGTGTGTGTG
>PVKC010024583.1:0-16830 GCA_004027635.1 Crocidura indochinensis | reverse complement strand
AAAAAAAATGCTATGAGTTTACACATGCTCCCATGTGACTCTCTTCTTTTTAGTGCTATTTTCTATGCATCTATATAGATGCATAGAAAGGGTCCATCTTTAACTCCATATCGAGAAGTTATGGCTTTACTCTACAATTCAGTCAGAAGAAACAAATACATACCCTTTCCCACTTGATCCTCATATCTAAATATGTCTTGTTTCTTGTGTATAATATGAATTTGACACAGTCCTCCCAATCTAATTTATACATGTTTAGAAAGACTAAGAAATCTCCATTTTAGTAGAATGCAGAATGTGAGGTTAAGGACTCCTGTGGCCTTTCTTAGGCTACTTACAGCCAAAAGTGCTCTGTCTCGTTCCACCAAGTCCGCAAGCTTATCTAGCAGACAGCCTCTCTCTGAAGCATCCATCCTTCTCCACACTGAGCCAAGGGAGAAAGCCAGGCGGGCTGCCTGCACCGCTTTGTCTATATCTGCCTGTAAATGACAACGAGGAGCAATTAAAGAGTCAAAACATTCCAAGTGCAGGGGAAGCATCCACTTTCATGGATATGGTGGTGAAAAAAAAGAAGGCTAGTCATTGTACTGGGAGTGCATGCATTCACTTTTGGGCTTTCAGAAAGCTTTTCTTTCCTGAGGAATTTTGTTTTCTAAAAAAAAATAATAATAAAATAAAATTACCTTGTCTGCTTCTTGAACTTCGCACACCTCTTCTCCAGTTGCTGGATTATAAACAGGGAATACTCGCCCACTCTCCGAATTCTGCCACTCATTGTTAATAAAAATCTAAGGGAGGAGACAACAGAAGGACATGTGTTACAGGAAGCAGGCAACATTGAAGTACTACTATATACTTGGTTCTATGTACCTGCAGGTAATTAAAGTACAGAATTGAAAGAGCTGTAAGAGACATTTAAATTGTATGTAGTCTTAGGGCCAGAGTGATAGTAAAATAAGTAGAATTTGTGTTTTGCATACTGGCAACCTGGGTTCAATCTCTGCCACCCATACACCAGGAGTGATCTCTGAGGTCAAAGGGAGATAGGAATCAGTGATGAGCACTGTCAGGTGTGGCTCCAAAACAAAATAAAGTATGTAGTTTACCTCCATTCTGAGGAATTTTCTCAATGGCATTTTTAAAAATTTCAATACCATTCTAAGAATTCAATATCTTTGATGAACCAGTTAGCCAACTGAAGCACAGTAAGGATGAAAGGACATGGAGTATCTATCATATGCATGTAAACCATTTATGAGTGCTTATAAAATACTTCTTGATAGAAAAGGCCCTATTCAATATGCATAAAATTAAATCATAGGGGCTGGAGAGATAGTATGGAGGTAAGGCATTTGCCTTTCATGCAGAAGGATGGTGGTTTGAATCCTGGCATCCCATATGGTCCCCTGTGCCTGCCAGGGGTGATTTCTGAGCATAGAGCCGGGAATAATCCCTGAGCACTCCTGGGTATGACCCAAAAAAAAAACAAAAAAAAAATTAAATCATGGATCGAGTTGAGTTATTAATCAAGCATCTTTTTTCTTTCTCAGAACCATAAATAACTGCATATGGAAACCTCACAGTGCTAAAATAACTCCCACTTCAACCAGAAGTCTAATCCTAAATTGAGCAATGAAGCCAGTCAAATTGACTAAACAGGAATCAAACAAGCAGAACATATAAATCCACATCAGAATCTTTCCTTTTGCTGGGCTATGGAGTAAAGGGAGAATTAGTCTCTCCATAATCTCTCAAGAACTTCAGTTGTCTTTACACAGGGAATACAGATCTTTCAAAATGACAAGCAGTCTAGGTAAATTGCCATTAATTTAAGAAATTACTCATCAGTTTCTTAGATTAGTGAGTGAGGTAAGAGTTAAAGGAGGATATGAAATGTATGCTTAAAGCTTTTTACTTCTACTCAGAGAACAAAAATACATAAGGATATTTTACTCTATAAAATTTGTGGTCTGATAATAAAAACTTATGAACTTACAAACTAGATAAAAGGAAGTTTTATTTAGGATATATTTCTAGAATATTACCCAGTTTAAGAAAAAAAGAAAAACTGGAGCTAAATATAGTACAGGGTTAAAATGCTTGCCTTACAACCTTACTTTGAACTATACCAAGAGTTATCCCTAAGCACTGAATCAGAAGTTAAGTCCTGAGCCATCTGTCATCTGGCCAGACCCAAGAAAAAGAGGGTGCATACCAATATTCCTTGTTACTTTTATTCACTGTCTAATTGGATTAGATTTATTTGGCTTTCAGATGTGTCAGAAGATAAAGTCAGAGAGCAGAAATATTATTATTCTAATGGCAAAATTATCTATTAGCAAAACCTTAAACTGTAAGTTTAGAATAATTGATTTCTCCAAGCTTAAGAATTCAAAAATCAAACTATAATTACAAAAACATACAGGAAATCAATTCTAATTTGTCACTCAAAAAGAAGCAGTAATCATTTAAAATTTTATGACAAGAACCTGAACATTATGGTGTGCTAAAGTACATGAGACAATTTGTATCTCTTTATTATACTTGTTTACTTATTATGATTCATAAATGGACAAATACTTATAAATAAGAATGCCCGAATTCAAAAATATGTAAAAAATAAAGTTCAGTTGACTGATCAATTTAATTAATATTCATAAAACTAAAGATTGGAATTCATATTTTAACAATATATTTAAGCACCATGATTACAAACATGTTTGCAGTTGGGTTTCAGTTATAAAAAATTAATGCCCCCTTTACCAGTGCAACCTTCCCACCACCAATGTCCCCTCATCTCCCTCCTCCCCCACTCCCTACCTGTATACTACTATGTATGTATACATGCATACTACTTTTCTCATTCACTATCATTGTCATGATAGTTGTTAGCGTAGTTATTTCTCTAACTGCACTCACCACTCTTTGTGAGCTTCATATCATGGCTGGTCCTTCCAAGCCCTCATCTCAATTGGCTCTCGGCATTATTACAATAATGTCTTTTATTTTTCTTAAATCCCATAGATGAATGAAACTATTCTGTGATTATCTCTCTCCCTCTGACTTATTTCACTCGGCATAATAGTCTCCATATCCATTCATGTGTAAGCAAATTTTATGACTTCATTTTTCCTAACAGCTGCATAGTATTCCATTGTGTATATGTGCCACGGTTTCTTTAGTCACTCATCTGTTGTTGGGCATCAAGGTTGTTTCCAGATTCTGGCTATTATAAATAGTGCTGCAATAAGGATACATGTACCATTAGATAAGAGTCTAATATTTAATATATAAAGGTACTTACAGAACTTAATAAGAAAAAATATCTAACTCCATCAAAAAATGGAGAAAAGAAATAAACAGACACTTCCTCAAAGAAGAAATACAAATGGCCAAAATGCATATGAATAGATGCTCCACATCACTAATCATCAGGGAAATGCAAATCAAAACAACAATGAGGTGCCATCTCATGCCACAGAGACTGGCACACGTCACAAAGAACAAGAATAATCAGTGATGGCAGGAATGTGGAGAGAAAGGAACTCTCATTCACTGCTGATGGGAATGCTGTCTCATCCAGCCTTTTTGGAAAACAATACAGAGATTCCTCAAAAAAACTGGAAATTGAGCTCCCATATGATCCAGCTATACCACTCCTAGGGATATAATCAAAGAACACAAAAACGCAAGACAAAAATATCTTCTGCACACCTAAAAGTGGGAATTTAAATATAAAACAAGATGGGTATTTTCTACAAAATTATGGGTCTTCAAACTTCTCAACAGTATTACATTGTTAATGTCTTACTTTGTTAATGTATTAATGTGGTAATGTATACACTCAAAGAACCACAAATAAAGATAAGAAATAAACTATTAGAGATGTGTTTAAAATCTGGACTCAGCATTGATTATAAGGTACTGATGGCCTGAATATAATCAAATACATAATCCAGTACATCTTGGCTGATAGCACATGTGAAAAAGGTCGCTACTTTCATTTATTATCAGTGCACAGAGACCCCAAATGAGAAAAACAGAAGACAAATTTGTTTATTATGTTTACATTTTCATTATTTTCTTCTTTCCTCATTCTATAAATTTATAAAATATTTATATTTAAATGTGTTTATATTTAATATAAATATATAAAAATTTAAAATAAACTTTTTTAAAACTATATGGTAACAGTAGTAGCTTATTTTACTGGTATGCTCAAGGTTAAAATATTTGATATCCATACTGAAGTCTTACATTTAGCTTTTTGCTATTCTTACGTGGTGCTCGGGGCACACCAGGGTGACACCTGATGGTTTTAAGGAATAATGAGGATATAAGGTTCTCTTATGTCACGAATTTTTTTTTATTTAGTCAGTCATTAAATATTTTCAAGTATTCTCAATGAGCAACATTTTGTTGTTTTTCTCCTCAAATTTTACAATGCTAATTAAGTTTTGGGGACAGAGCCTCAGCCCATTTTATTTTGCCTTACCACAACCACATGTGCTACTCATACACTCAAATAGAATCCCTCTATTTATTCCTCTCACGCACCTCTTCTCCTCTGACAACCATATTTTTTTGTACAAAGCTAAGGAGTTGTTTGCATTGACTTTCATTTGTTCAATTGCTTCGGTTATTACATTTCTGTTTAAGAAAGAAGCCACTTGGCTTTCACTCCTTCATGCTGAGCTATTTTGTTTAGCATCTCATTCACCTCAAGTTCCATCCTTGTTGCCACAAAAGGCCCATTAAATAGCTGAGAAATACTCCATAAGCATATAGCCCATATCTTCTTTATCCAATCATTCATCAAAGGGTACGTATGCTGTTTCCCCACATTGGGTGTTATGAATAATACTGTGATGAAATAGAAGTGCAAATCTTTCTGGATGTTTCATTTTCTTCACTCCAGCTGTGGTACTTTTGGAGTGTATAATATTTCTATTTCTCAGTGTTCATGAATCTCCACAGCACTTTCCATAAGGCTACTACTGACACCTCCCAACAGGGAATGAGAGTCTTCTGCTCAACAGCCTTGCTATCACATGCTGCCAGTCATAAAATAATTTAAAAATTGATTTTTTTTGTGAAAGGAAAGAGATCTGGGATATATATATTCCAGATATCTATAATGATATTTTAAAAACTGAGAAATGAATGAGAAACAATAAAATGTTCTTTCTCACAGTATTCCAATTAGGAGATGTGATGTAAAGATAGAATTAAATAATCCCATTTTTTTCAAACCCCTTTATATAAAACTGCTTTAGGCAGAAAATATCAATAGATGATAAAACAAGTGGGCAAATGTATAAAGAAAAATCTAATGTTTATGCAGTCTCATGTTATCCTTCCTCAAGATATTTATTAATTACAAAAGAAAAAATAATAACTTCATATTGAAGAAATTTGGCAGACCACACCTCAAATGAGTAAAGTTAATATCAGCAGAGAGGGGACAAATTGATATTGTGAATTCCTTTTATGGTACAATGAGAGGACAAGATAACATCTACTCTATACCTAGAAGATATAATCTAAATTTAATCAAAAGAATGAAAAATCCAAGTAAATCCACATTAAAGCACATCTTACAAAATACATCTTGTGTATTTTGTATTTTGTCAACTTCCAAAGTCATGAAAGATCAAGACTAAAAAAGTCTAAAGCAAAAGATTGATAAGAAATAGAAATAAATATATCATGTAGCCATGAATTGGCTCTTGGATCAGGAAAAAAATGTTTTGAGACTACTGGTGTAATCTGACTAAAGACCTTCAAATAATATTGATTTCATAATTTAAAAATTATACTATCGTTATATCTTAAAATTCTCGAGGAATAAGGTAAAGTGTAGAATTAATAGTTTTTTTTTTTCTGACATTAGCAACACTTTGGGTATTGATTCGCTAACCAATCTACAACAAACTACACACAGAGGGGAACAGTTACACTAGCAGTCCGGGTGACAAAAGCGGAAGATATGGGATGCATGCTGGGAACGTGGGTGGAGGGAGAACAACACTGGTGGTGGGAATGCCTTTGATTCATTGTCACTATGTACCTTAAATATTACTGTGAAAGATTCCTAATTCACTTTGTTCACAGTAAAAATTAAAAAAAAAATAGAAAAGAAATGAACCAAATGGTGTGGCCAGTCAAAATTAATTCCAGAATTTCAGAAAAAAAATAATGAATGTTTAAAATTATATGCCATAAAATTTTTTTAAATGTATGTCATGCTTACTTTCTATAAATAAATACCCAAAACAAATTAATTAATTTAATTTTCATTTGAGGGCCATATCTATTGGTGCTCCGGGGTTACTCCTGTCTTTGCACTCAGAAACTACTCCTGGTGGGCTCACTGATCAGATGGGATGCCAGGGATTAAACTTGAGTTGGCCATATGCAAGGCAAATTACCTGCTGTACTATTGCTCCAATCCCACCAAAACCAATTTAAGTGAAAGAAGAAAGATTTAATATCTTTCTAGTCATAACACTTCATTCTTAAATGTGATTTTTTTGAAAAACAGTTTAATATTTGCCTTAAAATATGATCAATGTTGCCTCCTTAAAATTAAAATTACAAATTATTTAAATTAAATTATTTATTTTTATAGAACCATCTTTTAAATCTCATTTTAATTATTCATACTTTAAATCAATTAAAATACTTAATATAAATACTTCAACATTTTAATATGCAAATATAGGTACCAGAAAACTTTAATTTTCATTTTGCTCAATTTCAGAATAAATGAATGAAAAGATGTGGGTTTTTCTACCCCCAGAAAAGTAGAAAGATTTTGAAAGTACACTAAGATACTATGTTCAGTTTCTTCAACTGTAAAATATATAAATAATGGCTTATAATATTATAAAAGTCTATTGTTCATTGATTACAAGCAAAGAAATAGGTAGCTTATGAAAAGCAGTTCCTGACCTAGGTTTCTAAGAAGATAAATTAGCTCAGAGACCTTTCCTTCCTTTCTTGCTAATAACTATCCATTGGCACTTGATGGGCTGTTGCTGGTATTGAAAAACACTGGGGATTGTAGGCCCTTTAGGTCATGCTATTTGGAATGGAATGTCTGCTGGGAAAGGACATGAGTCACTGTCTAACACCTTTCCTGATAAGATGAGAAATATAACACCTCCCACATTAAAATTAGCTCTGAAACACACACGAATAAAAATTTTATTATATCTTATTTAATACATACAAAGGAATATAACTTGCGGAAATGTGAATTAACATGCATTATAGAAAATTACATGTTGAACACATAATTCAAACACAAGCAAATTATTATCACTGACACTGGAATTATCTGTACTTTCCCCTGATTCCATCCTCCTTTTCGACCTACTTTGCTATCAGAGGTAATCACTATATGAATTATAAATGTATTTATTCCTTGACTTTTATCTATATATACATATAAATGAGCTAATTATTGGGGTACATATTACTGGCTATTACATATATCTGTTATATCAATATTGTGAAGCATACTGTTCAGATCATATTGACCTTTGTATTTTTTATCTACCTATTCATCAAAAGAAAAGGCTATGTTGAAATACCTCCACTCTTATGGTAGATTTCTCAATATATCCATTAAGCTCCATCATTTTTATCTGTATAAATTTAAGGTTATTTTATTAGTGAGCATAGCATAGCATAGGGTTCCTGAGCAAATAGAAATATAAAGTGACACTTTTCTATTCATTGAACTTGTGTTTAGTTTGTTTTAATATTAATAAAAGCTACCTTGAATTTATTATTTTCTTAACATTCCCCTATCATTTTGTGCTCAACTTTTTACTGTTTTTATATTTCTTTTTAAGTGATATGAGGCTAAATTTTTTAGTCAACATAAAAATCTTTACTTTGAAATATTTTTTCTTTTCTTTTTCTTTCTTCTTTTGGTAGTTGCAGCCAAAATTTTTTTCTTCTTCCTTTTCTTTCTTATCCTTTTTATCACAAACAACAACAGAATAGATAATCTACAACAAGTTGTAAAGTGGAGACCAGTTGCATTAGTATTCTGGGGGGAAAGAGAGGGAGTTATGAGATGCATGCTGGAAACAGAGGTGGAGGGAGGACAGCACTGGGGGTGGGAGTGCCCCTCATTCGTTGTCACTATGTACCATAAATAATTCTGTGAAAAAAATTTTAAAAATCATTTATTTAGATTGTTTATTAATTACTTTATTTAAACATTGTGGAAGACTGTTCATAACATAGTTTGATTTTTATCACCAGATAAAAAGTTATTTATGATCGAGTTGCAGTCATGCAATGTGTAACACCCTTTATCAGTACACATTATCTATCACCAGTGTTCTCAGTTTTCGGCCCATCCTCCCTGAGAAAACATTTATTAAATGTCTATTCTAAACATAAAGTTTTTTGTAGGTATACCTAAAAATCCTCAGACGACATGCTGACCTGTAACTTATTATCATCCTGATAATAAGACCTCTTTCTGGGTAAAATAACAGAAGAAACCCTATGATTCAGTTCTAAGATGAATGAAAGTGATAAGCATTTCAGGAGCTGTTCTCTGAAAAGAGAGATATCAATGTAATCTGGCATTTTAGGATAATACACTTCAGGAAAACAAGAAATAATGAGGGAGTCTGACCTAGAGAGGAGAACAGGTAAGAAAGAAGGAAGAAACTCTCTCCTTAATGATGCAATACTCTTGCTTAAATGTAGTTACTCTCTGAAGAGTACCTGATATTTCAAATTAAGATGTATAACAGAGAAGGAGGAAACATAAGTTTAATTTCATTCCATCCATCTTGGATATCCCTAAGCAGATCAGTGTCTAAGCAACCTTTGAATTTTCAGTACCAGATTGTCCAAGTAAACAAGGCACTTTACCAAAAACTGAGCATTATCATAAAAATTAATAAGTCAGAATTAACAAGAATTAATCTCATAAAATTAGTTACAGATAGATAGAAAAGAATCTTGACTCTCATCATCAGTAAGTCCTCTGAGCCTCACTGGGTGCAGACCCCAGAGGCCCCTAGCATCACTTTGGGTCAGATAATTTCCAGCACTGTATGACACAAACAGCATTGTCCCTTCAGGCCCTTATCTTAAACCATCTGTTTAGTTGACCAATTATTGTCAGTAGAGTCAGAACCTAATGAGCACCACTTAAAAAATAAACAAATAAATAAGTCACGTAATGTAGACAGAAAGAAAAAAAGAAAAATGTTCATTATGTTATAATCACATTCAGAAAGAGATGAATAGTAGTAAAAAGATCCCATAGAGGAAACATTTTAAAAGATAAAAATAAATATTAAAGATCACTGAAAATGTTATTTAAAAGAATATATAATTGTGATAAATTTGCATTCATGGGCTCTTATTCTTCCAGCACCACAGATAGTAATGGCTATCGTTATTGGTACACATATTGTTAAAATAGACAAGACAGAAAAAAAGCTTTGTAACTTCTGGAAACATAACGAAAGATGCTACCCTAGGCTTCATCCTAGGATCAGCATAATGACCAAGACCACCAACTACAGAAGACTGATTAAAATGACAGTGAAAGAACAGAACTTCTAGAATCGTAAAGAAAGACTTCTTCATAAGCTCCATTCCTTGACCTGTGCAGATACCAAGATCTCTAGATACAGAGGTCTGATTTCATCACCCATGACGGAGCAGATATTTTCCATACACCACAAAAGGATCTAGGGGTGACTAAATGAACATGCAAGGGTCTGTAGTTTATTCCCATAACAGCATACTTCAAGGGTGGAGAAACCTTGTATCTCTTAGGCCAAGGGAATTCTCCCTCTAATTTCCCCATTATTTACTGTGCCTATGGGGGGGGAGGGTGGAGAAGCAGCACAAATAATTTATTTATTTTATTTACTTTTTTTGGGTCTTTGGTTTTGTTATTGTTGTTATCTTTTTTTTCTCTCCGTTTTGCTTTTATTTCAGGTTCATGGTTATTATGCGGTGCTTGTCTTTATTGCTGTAATGCTCACTGATTTTTTTTGTTTGATTTTTCTTTTTGTATTGCTGTGGTGTTTCTCTTCCTTTCTCCCTTTCTTCTCAAACTGATGTTGAGAGCCTCTAAGATCTTCGCCCATTTTCGGCTTGCTTGATTTTTACCCCATTTTATTGCTTTTCTTCTCCTCAAACAAATCACATAACTTGAACCATCTTGCTCCGCTTCTCAAATTGAAGAGGAGCTAATGGAGGGTACCAAGCCCAAGCAGTTGTATGATCACTAAGTAATGATAAAAATGATCAGACTTTAACACGAAGAAAAAAAAAGAAAAAAGAAAGAAAAAAGCTTTGTAAATTGTATGCTTTAGAAATAATTTGAGAACGAAGGTGGGGAGGTTGAGGGAAGGTAGTGGGTGTGTCAAAGAAATTGGATGAAGGTAGCAAGTTCAGACATGCAATACTTTAAACAATTCATGCTGAAAAACTGTCTATCTGTTCTTTTTCGCAATGAAAATATCTTGTTGGAAAAGTATTAATGAAAGACCAGTCAGAAAATACACACAGCCTCGGGGAATAAAAAAATTATTTAAGGTACTGGAGAATTGGCACGTGAATTAAAGCTCTTTTCCCTACAAGTGGCTAATCTAATCCCAGTTCATATGACCAGCACCACATATGGTCTCTTGAGCATTGCCAGGAGTGATCCCTGAGCACAAAGCCGGGAGTAAGTCTGGTTTACTTACTATTAAGCAATAATTACTAACCATATACAAAATCCTGGCCTTTGAAGAGGTGTACCATGCTCATTCATATTGGGCCCATTTCTGCCTTTTGCTATTGCACAAAGTAGAGAAGGAATTATACAAGGGGTAAAGTGTAGCATTCCATACACACAGTTACATGTACTTAGGCCAAAGGGATCTCAGAAAACATTTAAGGAAAAACAGAACTAAAGATATAAAAATCAGTAGGTTCCTTTGTGTTAAAAAAAACATAGTCTAAACACAGCTGCGTTCATTACGATATGCTTCTTAAGATATGATTTTTGGTGGTCTCTTTCTATTAACATCCAAGTTCCCTTCCCTTGTGCATTCATTCTTATCTCTTTCAACAATTTTAACTGAGCTCTTACTCTTTTCTTATAAACACTGTCTTTTCATATTTCCATATTTCCTCCTTTTTAGCCTTGTAAATTCTTACAGACTCAATACATATGTATATCTATTATATATATGTATGTATATTTGTCTGATCTTCTATATGATCCCAGCAGTATCAAAGGGTTTAAAAAGGTACCTTGGTGAGCCACCCTGAAAGACAAGGGCCACTGCTTTCAGGAGGAGCATCAGAAAACATGAAAATGATTCTTAGAAAATAAATGGTTCCTATGACTGGTTTGCTTGTAGAAAACAGAGTTGGCTAAAACAAACTCATTTCTGTATAATCACTACTGTTCTGTGATTCCCATATCTGAGAATGCTGTTGACATCTGTTTTAAGAAAAATAATAAGAAACAGCCAAGTGGTCTGAGCAGCCTTGACAGAGTCACTTTGAATTATAGTATTTGTTACTCTGTTGAAGCGATGTGGCATTAAAGCCAAATACACACCAATGTCAGTTGTGACATTTTCTCAAATTGGAAGAAACTGTACTTGCCATCAATGTTGTGGTCGAAGGCAATGGGAATTGCTACTGGTAATGGTTAATGTTCATTTCTTCCTGTTCCACTTTCTATAAACAAGGTAATGCCTATACAAGCTCATTATTGTAAACTGAGCACATTTAAATTGGCAGTAAAACCAGAGTATTTACTCTAGTGCACATATAAAGTGCTTCATCCAATGTTTTGGAAATGTTTCAAGTTTTGAAACCAAGCAGCTGGCAGCTTTACAAGCCAAACCTTACACTTAAATCACTCACTCTGGAAACTTTTTGGTGCCTCGTGTCAGGTAGTACCATTCAGCAGACATTTGTTCCCCCACCCCTTGGATTCTTTTGCAATAAATTTGCATTCACAGGCCTCAATCGCTGTTGATTAAATGTATATATCCTGTGCATTTAATCTGACTTTCATTATGGCCACTTCGTAAAAACGCCACAGAATGGACAAGTGATGACACATACCAAGAACCTGGAATCCCTGCAAAGCCTCAGATCAGGTTTTTTTTTTCTCCTTCTTTATTAGTAGTGACCATTTTGTGGCCTCACTCTAAATCAGCAAAAGTATTTGACAGCAAATGCTCCTATCTATGGATTATATATAACCCGTGCTAAACACCAGATGAAAAAGGGATAACCCCAGGAAGGGGAGGGCGTGCTTCCATGTAAATCATGTTACAAATTGGACAACACCCAGAGAGCTCATTGTTCACCATCAATTGTGAAGACCATTCCCATTTACTGTTCCCCTAGAATCGATGTTAATTAAGGTGGACTGAGAACATAAATCAGCCTGTGAGTTTTACAATGTAATTTAGCATTAAACATATATGTATTTAAATCAAAAGTAACTGATTAACTACAAGAGGTTTTTTTTTTCCATAAGTTGCTGAAGCCATTTCTTTAAAATAAAGATACATCACCTCCCATTTTTGTGGGAGGGAAATTAAAGAAATATTATCTTAAAAATGGTGAATTGAGGCTTGGAAAAGATCACACCTCTGGTTTTTGGGAAAAGGAGAAGCTGAAAAAGAGGGAAGGAGAGAGCTATAGGTATGACATATATATATATATATATATATATATATATATATAATGAGAAGGTGATATTTATATGCTATCTCCCTTAACATTATTAATTATTCCTCTAATCATTCTTATTTAGTCTGTATTTTCTAGATATTAGACACTATACAAGGTACTGTGGGATAGATAATTAAGTACTAATCGAATATAACTGCCTTTGAAATAAGTGTTCATCACCAGGGGGAGTTGCAGGAAGGGATGGTCAACATAGTAATGGCTACAAAGATGACAATATTTAAAAACATTTATTGAAGACCTACAATGAACAGATTCCTAGTATAATATTTTGTATATAAATATTATAGAACACTAAATAGATCATTTGTGAGCCTCAGAGAAATCCAGCCCCAAACCACCACATCTGCCTAAGAATATTCCTCTTCAGAGAGAGCTGGGATTCATCAAAGAATGCACTGGCTCTCCAAATGCACATCTGAAGAGAGAAGCATCACTGAATGAGTAAGCGCTTCTCCAAAAGTTGTACTAAGAGAGCAGCATCTACACAGAGCCAGCTGGCTTGTGAAACCTGAATATGTGTGCAGAGTCACTAGAGCTTCATTGGCTTTAATCCAACCACCACTAAAAACACACATTCAACAATTCAGATTATTAGCATTAAAAGTGGCCCACCACAAGCCAAGTATCTTCACCATTTCATTTAATTCATGTACAAAATATGAGATAAAGGCATATTTATCCAGAAAAATAAACTAAAGCCTATGTTACAGGGAAGTTTATGCTACCAATAATTCATAGGGAAAAGACTTGAATATAAATCTAAAGATGCTAAGTCTTGAGCTACTCATTTCTTTCAATGCTACTAGTTTTTACTTCTCCACTTTCTCAACTATATCTTTAAAATGTTTAATTTAATCAACTCAATCGGGCCATAGGCAGTAAAGTACATAATTGAGACATTTGATGTAAAGTCAGACCTGTATTAATGCAGCTATACCTAAAGATTTTAAAATGAAGTAATTCCCATATTACTCTTATTTAATCCCCATATTATAAATGAAGAAGTAGAAGCTCAGAGATGTAACAGAATATGCCCCAGGCAAAAAATGAAATTCAAAACCTCCACAGTCTGGTTCCTCTGCCTTCAGACCTAAGACAAGATTGTTTAGAGCAGACAAGTGTCAAGGTGTGACTTGTTTCATGCTACAGTCCTTCAGGTGGCCATGGACAGGATTCAGAAATAAAATCATTAAGCAAGTTTATTTCCAAGTGGCAGATTCCTTCACAGTATGGTCCCAAGCAATCTTTCTAATCTCTCTTCTAGATATTCCCCAGCAAGTATTAAATGAGTGTGGTAGAATAATATTTGTATAGCACAAAAAACACCACCATCTTTTCTTTCAATGATAAATTCAAATAAAAATAAAGAATTAGAGCGGGGAAAGTTTTATAAATATATAAACTAAGGAGTGTATTTTAAAATGTGTGAATCTAGGAGATAATGCAGTGAGAAGGGTGTTTGCCTTGTATACAGCCAACTAGAATCAATCCCTGGCACCCCATTAGGCTCCCTGAGTTCCACCAGGAGTGATTTCTGAGTGCTGAGACAGAGTAATGCCTAAGAAAAGTCAGATGTGACCCCAAAACAAAACAAAATTTGTTGATCTAAGCTCCTCCCTGTCTTCCAATGCACCATACTAAAAATTGCACCAAATTTTATAAATACTACAACTATTTTGTTTGTTATGCTTTGGGTGACAGCCAGTGATACTCAGGGAGTTATTCCTATATTTACACTCAGGAATAACTCTTGGTAGTTCTTTATACTCAGAGACTTTATGGGATGCTATGAATCGAAATTGATTGGCTACCTGCAAGTCAAGTGCCCTTCCCACTGTACTATCTCTCCAGTCCTATGTTATCAACTTTTATGAATGAAGATATTTTATTATGATGGTCTTCCCTCTCTTCTATTTTATAAAGCAATAAAATCTTACTTATTCTTCAGAACTCAGTTCAAATATAATCTCTTGATAAATTCTTTCTCTATCCAGTTAGACAAAGCTAATTTCTGGTCCTCTGCTTTCTACCTATATGTCAAACTACATACTACTTATCTTATGTTTCCCAATTGACTGTTGAATGAAATTGTTTGACACATATTTTACATGATAAGATAAGCAAGTACTTTCTTCCAATACAAAAAAATGCATGTTGTGAATCCCAAAAGCATATATTAGAATCTTAGAACCATTTTCACCTATGCAAAAAACTACTCCTCAATATACATTGAACACTATCGAACAAATACCATAACCTTTCAACTATTTCAGAGTAGAACTCAGGTTGAGACAACCAGTATTAATTTGAAGCACAGTTTTTGGATAGATGTTGTAACTGTCAAGACAATGGAATGACTTGTTTATCTAAAAGGGCTGCTATAAAACCCTTTTGAATGAAAGAAGTTCAAAGGGACCACTTCTCTCTGGAGCACTAAGCTGTCAGACAGAAGTTCTCTTGAGTGATCAGCAACCCAGATGGTCAGAAAGAAATAGCAGTCTCCTCAACTGGCCACTAGGGTCTGTGTGGTATGGGTATTTTACAGCTCATTAGTTAAGCTTTAACAGTAGTTCATTCTTCTTCAGCAAAAGGAGGAGGTGGTGAAATGCTTGTAGTCTAGTGTTGGTTCCACACTAAATGTCAGACAAATCTTCCAGCTCCTCAGGACTTCCATTGGTTTCTTTGTTTATGAGAGTATCAGAATGAGTGACCAAAGGCAGACCAAATACAGCACTGAGACACAAATATGTCAAAATCTATGATAGACATTTTCAAACACCATGACACTTGCGAGTTGAACTTTTTAATATTCTTCAACATATAACCTGAAAATATCAACCACCAACTGGATGAAAAATATCATCTATCATTAAACCTACTGCCATTCTAAACAACTTTGGTATGGAAATAGAGTTTTACCATTCCATAGCTGAGTTCCAATACTCCAGCTCTAAGATACTGGGTATAGACTGTAGTGGCCATCATGGTAATATATTAAGAAACTATCAGAAGTTCTGTGCTGATAGATTTGTCTTGTTTCTTCTTTAAATGTATATTAGTGTCTCATAGCCATTCCAATAATATGTATTTGTGTCCATAGCAGAGTACACCCCCCCAGATTCAAAATGTGACTGTGTACCTTTTTCCAGTGGGCTCTAGCACTTGAAAGTGTGAAGTGGTATGCTAGAAAAATACCACTTGAAAACGTGGAATAGTCTTACAACAGTTTATTTTATATACACTTCTATCTATCTACCTATCATCTATCTATCTATTTATATTAGGGATAGGGTACACCCTGTAATACTCTGGGAATACTCCTGGCTCTGTACTCAGGAATCATTTCTAGAAGGCTCTATGAACTATATGTGGTGAATCTTGGTGAACCAGAATGTGCAAGGCAAGCACTTTACCCACTTTACTGTATATCTGACCCTCAGCACAGTTTAACACACTGACACCAGTGAATATCACTGGTGGCTCACACTTGAATGTAGTATAATTAACACAGACTGCAGCACCAATGTCCTCTATATAGAGCAGGGGTCTTCAAACTACAGCCCGCGGGTCACATATTGTATTTGTTCCTGTTTTGTTTCTTCACTTCAAAGTAAGATATTCTCAATGTGCACAGGAATTTGTTCATAGTTTTTGTTCTTACTATAGTCCAGCCTCCAACGGTCTGAGGGACAGTGAACTGGCCCCCTGTTTAAAAATTTTGAGGACCACTGATATAGAGCCTATACAAAGTGTCAGGACTGAAAAACTACACCTCCCCTTAGTATGTGTGAAAAAGTGGTTTTAGTTTCTTATATATATATATATGTATGTATGTATATATATTTATATTGGTTTTTGGGGTCACACCCATCAGAACTCAGGAGTTAATCCTGACTCTACACTCAGAAATCATTCCTGGCAGGCTTGGACACCATATAGGATGCCGGGATTCGAACCACCGTCCTTCTGCATGCAAGGCAAACGCCCTACTTCCATGCTATCTCTCTGACCCCAACTATGCAGTATGCCAAGTTCATATTTAGAATAATCTTATTATAGCATTCTTTT
>PVKC010024582.1:0-17557 GCA_004027635.1 Crocidura indochinensis | reverse complement strand
TATAATTTTTAGGGTAATTTTGAATGAAAGAAAGGCTTGTGTGGCCTTGTGCTTAAGAAGCTGTCTTGGGGCCCTGGAGATAGCATGAAGGTAAGGTGTTTGCCTTTCATGCAAAAGGTCATCAGTTCAAATCCTGGTGCCCCATATGGTCCCCCATGCCTGCCAGGAGCAATTTCTGAGCATGGAGCCAGGAGTAACCCCTGAGCACTGCCGGGTGTGACCCCCCCAAAAAAAAAAAAAAAGAAGCTGTCTCATTAACTTATTACAATACTAGAAACATAGAGAAAGAATTGAATTCCAAAAATGTCTTTTGGTCCAGCTTTAGACCAAATTAATATTCTCCATTTTTAAACTTTTTCTGACATAGACAATATCAGCCATTCTTAGAGTTGTACAATTTGAGTTTTTTGAGGCTAGTTCCAATTGATGAAGCTGTTATGTTTTTCATTTCGTCATAAATATCTAAAACATGTTTTATTTTACATGGTTATTGCTAAGGCAATTTAAGGAACCTACTTAAGGTTTTGAGGTCTAGGTTTGTGCCAGTATCTTTTCATTGGAACATACTCTAATGAAAATGAATAAAAGTGCATTTGCGAGCACTTTTAACTACAACATTTAATAATTACTATTGACATTCAGTAAAGTGGGATTATATTATATACTTCTGAGTCTAAATTTCAGATATCTCTTGTGGTTTTACTCCTGTATACTCAGAGTTTTATGCAGCTCATTTATAAACTCCTAAACAATAATCTTTATTTGCCCCAAGTAATTTCTTTGCAGTTAACCCAGTGATTTCCTTAAATAGGGTTTTTTTTGTTTTTGTTTTTGTTTTTGCATCACACCCTGTGTTGCTCAGAGATTATTATTGCTAGTTTTGTGCTCAAAAATAATTTCTGGATGGCTACAGAAACCATATGGGAAACTGATGGACTGTCGTCAAAGCAAATGCCCTATCCAGCTTTAGTATGAAATAGTAAATTTGTCTTCATTCTTGTTCTGCTTGATTTTTTTAAATAATTTTTATTTGACCAATTGGATTACAAATAATTCACAGTAATATTTTAGGTACATAGTGACATTGGATCAGGGCATTCCCATTACCAATGTTGTCTTCCCTCTACCTCTGTCCCCAGCATGCATCCCATATCCTCCTCCTCTGCCCTCTGGTTGCTATTATAAGTGCTCCCTTCTGTGTCTAGCTTGCTGTAGATTGGGTATCAATTCTGTTGTTATTAGCTTTGGATTTGTTACCTAAGTTCTATCATTTTTTATTTCTACTCAATGTCCACAGGACTGTTTGGTCGTGGAACCCTCCATTATTTCTCCCTCAGTTTGTGAAGCAGAACAAGGTGGTTCAAGTTATATGATTCTGTTTGAAGGAAAGAAAAACAGGAGGGGGGCAAAATCAAACAAACAAAAAACAGAGGAGTCCATATAGAGCTATAAATATTGATTTAAGAGAGGAAAGGAGAAAAAAATAAAAATATAACAACAATACGAAAATATCGATAAACACCACAGCAATAAAGACAATAACCAAACAATAATCAATGTCCTAAAATAAAACAAAACAGAGCACAAAAACATAAAACAAAACAAACAACAAAACAAACAACAACCATAACAACTATAAAAAATAATTTGTCCTATTTTTTTTTTTTTTGGTATAGGCACAGTAAATATTCGTGAGATTAGAAAGGGAATTTTCTTGGCCTAAGAGATACAGGGTTTTTCCGCCCTTGAAGTATACTGTCATGGGCATAACTCCAGACTATGTACTTGCTATTTTATTCTCCTGTAGGTCCTTTTTTAGTGTCTGGAAACTTTCCTCTCAGTCATGAATGATAAGATCAGGCCTAGATATCTTCATATTTGAACAGGTCATAGGATGGAGCCTAGGATATAGTCTTTCTTATGGTCTAGAAGTTCTGTTCCATCACTGTTGTTTTTTGTTTGTTTGTTTGTTTTTCCCCACCCACCTCCACTCCCATCACTGTTGTTTTAATCAGTCTTCTGTAGTTGGAGGTCTTCTTTTTTGCACCAATACTAGATGAAGCCTAGGATGGAGTCTTTCATTATGTTTCCAGAAGTTCTGCTCAATTACAGTTGTATTAGTCAGACCTCTGGAATTAGAGATCTTGGCTGTTGTACAGATATTAGGCCAAAGCCTAAACTAGGGTCTTTTTTATTAGTCCCAGGATAAGATCTGCCCAGTTCTGTGAAAGTCAGTCTTCTGTAGTTAGTGTTCTTAGCTTTTGTACAGATCAAAGGTTGTCATGTCTTCTGATTTCATCTTATCATTAGGTGTTGAGGAAAGACAACCTGCTTTTAGATCAAGTTGTTGACATTTCCTCATTCTCAGGATGTCATATCAAAACTGGCATGTGTTGGTGTCAGAGCAATATCTTCTAGGGATAAGAGCTCTTATCTTCTAGGGATAAGAACTCATACATTTTACAATGCAGAGGCACCTCCCACCTTGAACATATGTCATGTGGTCCTAACTTGGGCTTCATGTGATTAGACAGTGACCGTCCAACCCTAAACCCTAGATCTCAGACATAAAACCAACATAGTTCTCTGCTTGATTTTTATGTAACTGTGGATGCCCTGATCTGTGGGGGACATCAGTCAAAATGTGGTTTACTTTTTCTTGGAGGGAGCTCTAGCATACAGACAGACACACAGAGAACAAATAACAGACACAGAGACAGACAAGAATGGGAGAAGAAAGATTCCAGTGTCTTTCTTCAAGCACAAGGTCCAGCTTAAATACCTTTTTAAGGGCAGAATTCTGCATGTACACATAAATGTGGCATAGATACATTGAACAGGCAGGAATACCTAGATAAAGGACCCATCTCGAGTTGGTCAGAATGTACAGACAATGGGAACTTCAGATAAGTTAGACTCAATTTCCCAGGGCTAAAATTTTATGCTTTCATTGTCTCTATGCAAGCCTTACATGGTTACACTTACTTCTCAGGGCTTTCTTCTTTTAGCCAAGATCTCTGCTTGTTAAAAAGGCCTTCTTTAGCAAAGTTCTCTGTTTGTAACAATCCCCCCATGTAACATTAAACTTATTATAATTTTCATATTTTAGCTCCCTTTATTAACAATATACAGAGTTTCTATTGTTGAATGTCCTTTTGAAGGGACCAGCGAGATAGTACAACGGGTAGGATTCTTGTCTGTCATGAAGCCAACTCAGACTCAATTTTGGCACTTCATTTGGTTCCCTGGGCCCTGTTATGAGTGCTCTCTTAGTGCAAAACCAGTAGTAAGTCCTGAGTATTGTCAGGTGTGTCACAAAACAACAACAACAACAACAACAACAACAAATATCCTTCTGAATACCTGCTAACCATGAATATCAGGGACCCTACCTTATTTAGTTTGTATTCATTGACTCCACTTTCTCTAGTACAGTTTTCTTGCTCAGTCAAAATGTAATCTTAAATAATTTAATCTTAGTTATTTTTATGTGTTTCAATTACATTAGCACTTAAGTGGTGTATTCATTTAATCACTTCTCTGTTAACAACTTGATTAGTTTTCTACTGCTGTCATAATTAATTACTACAAATGTAAGCACTTAAAACAAAACACATTTATTGTTTAGGAATGTTTGTGGGTCACAGACTAGCATAATTTAGCTTTGCCAGGTTTTGTTGTTGTTGTTTTGTTTTTACTTTTGATTTCATAAAATCAATATGCCTAGGATGCATTCTTTACTGGAAACTTTGAGACGAGTCTGCTTTCAGGCTATTTTTATTTATTATTAAGAATTCTGTACATTTGTAAGAATAAGATGCCATTTCCTTGATAACTATTGACCAGGGATCCTTCTCAGATCTTAGAGATCTCTTCTACTCTTTGAAACATGACCTGGCCTTTTCATACAAGCAGCAAGATGTTGTTAGTTGATATTCTTTTTTCTTATATTTCCTAGCCCATGGACTTGCCCTCTGCCTCTTTTCTCTTCTGCTTGCCTTTTAAGTTGCATTACTGACTAATTCTTCTGCTTTTAGTGACTGATATGATTTATTTTAGACTCTTCTTTGCAATTATCTTTATCTTAAGTGGAATTGATTAATCAAGTTCCATCTGTAGATTTTATTCTATGCAATTCCTATAATACCATTTATTGAATATAAAGAAAATACTGTGCCTTGGATATAGGGCATCTTCAAAAATTTGAAATCCATCATATTTAACTTAATGTCAGTCATATCTTTAGTTAGTAATAGAATATTTCTATTTTTAATTTCCCAAAAGTTATTAACTCTAACCCAAACTATTCTCATGAAATTGGATCTCTAGTCAAATTTCATTTTTTCCATTATAATGACTCTATAATTCGAGTATGTCAAACTTGTGAATTAATTTATTTTTCTTGGATTTCAATTCTTTTGTCTGTTTGGGTGGACACCTCACAAGTAGTGCTCAGAGGATACAGAAGTGAATCCCAGTAATTCCTGACCAACTGGGGTAGATGGTTCAGTTTGTGTATTCTTGGATACTATAAATATACACAGACACTGCTGTATTGTAAGGGGGTGGGCATACCCAACATTGAATAGTCACTTCCAGGGTCATTTTCTGCAGTGCTAGGCAGAGGAGGGACTTCAAGACTACACTTGGTGATGTTCAGGAAGTCACATGAATCTGGGTATCGAACTTTGCATATACTGCACTCTTTATACAATGTCCTTTGCCTTGTTTCTCCTTTTTATATTCTCAATCTAATTAGAAATATTACTGTGATAGCTCTAAGATTAGTTCTATTTTCTTAATGCATCTCACTCATCCTCATGTTAACATTGTTTAAGTGACTTTAGAATTGAGTACATAGGTTATTGTCAAAACCAACTGTTATCAGAAGTCAGCAAATAAAAATATTCTTAAGCAGTTACTATTTAAAACTTTAAAATAGGGGACAAAGTTATAGCATAGCTGGTATGGTTCTTGCCTTGCATACAGTCTCCCGGGATTTGATCACCTGCATACTATCTGGTCCCCTGAGTACCACCAAAAGTGATTCCTGAATGCAGAGCCAGTAGTAAATTCTGATCATCCAGGTATTGCCCCAAAACAAATTTTTTAATTAAAAATACTTGTGAACATCCAGTTTTTATTTGCTAGCTTCTGATAACAGTTGTTATCCAAATGCCATATCAATCTGGTTGACCTTTCTAATTTCACAGATTAGAATATATATTTAAAGATAAACATGTATATATTCTGTAATTAAGTTTATTCTATCATATGTGAGTTTCTGATCTAGAAAATGTATCAATATGAGTCATTTAGGCACTGCATTTTTAATAATTTAGTGTTTAGGAAAATTATGTAGTAAATATTGTTTAATTTTTTCCTTAATCACTTCAAATATGCTATGACAATGTAGGACTTATTTCACACTGACTTGTGCTTAAAAAGACATCCACCAAATAAAGCAAATACAAGTTAATATAGAAGGTAATTTGCAAGAATTATTTTTCAACAAAGATACACTGTTATAATCATTTCGGCCTTCTGTAACCTACATGGTAATTTCATATTTTTCCTTTATTTTCAGAATGTCTATTACAGTAGATTGCATATGATAGAAGTTCAGTGTAAATTTAAATACTCTTTTTAATTTAGATTCTCTATTCACATAATCTATGCCACAAAATAGTCAGAAATTGAAAGGTGAGGATTACAGAAAAATGGTTTCAACATTAAGAAATTATTAGGAAACCTCTTTAACAAAATGTATAATTAATTTTTCCACATATTAACCAAAGTATTATCTCATACTTTTCAGACTACAAAAGTGTCACTGAATCATAAATACTCTGATCTCCAACCTTTGTTTGAAAATGAGAAAAGCCGTATTGCTATCTGAAAAGAAATAATCTTTGAGCATTCTAATCTAATTTGCAATCAGAATAAAGAGAAAAATATATCTGAGTTCTTAATATTAGGACAAAAGTAAATTATACTTTTAAGTTTAATTGAATTCATATGCAAGGTTATTATGTAATAATTAGGAAATTCAATCCCTTTAAATCCTGCATGTGATTTTTCATTTGACAGTATTCTTTATATCATGATGTTCATTCACTAAAGCATATTAACTATACCCAAAGTATTGTAGGGAGACTTATTTTAGGATAATAGCAATTTTAATTAAGAAATATTGAACAGGGGCCAGAGTGGTAGCAGAGCAATAGGGAGTTTTCTTGCACGTGGCTGTCCAGGACAGACCTGGGTTTTATCCCCAGCGTGCCACATGGTCCCCTGAGCCAGGAGTGATTTCTGAGCACATAGCCAGGGGTAACCCCTGAGAACCATTGGGTGTAGCCCAAACACTCCTCCAAAAATGAAATCTTGATCAGATTCCTACTTAATATTTGAATCACTTTGAAACTATCTATATCATTTCTTCTTTCTATTATAAATATAATTACAGTATAAAATTTTTGAGAAGGAAAATATAGTGAAGATATTAGGCAGAAAATCTCCATATCTATTTATGTTACTCTAACATATGCAGAGGCAATTAATTGGCAAACTACTTATAGTGTAATTGTAATTATACTCCCAAGAGAGTTGATATTTTATTTGAGTTCAAACATTATGAACCTCTGTGAGTGATGTCAATTAAAACTTCACTACTTATTCTTGTTCATTTGCTTGTCCAGATTTTGGAAGACATATATTACCTTGATGCATTTACTTACATGATAGCTAATATTCATGCCAACTTGTGAGGACAGCTCAAGATTCTTCTCATCTCAGAAATAATATTGCTCTGACACCAACACATGCCAGTTTTCATATGACATCCTGAGAATGAGGAAATGGCAACAACTTGATCTAAGAGCAGGTTGTCTTTCCTCAACACCTAATGATAAGATGAAATCAGAAGACATGACAACCTTTGATCTGTACAAAAGCTAAGAACACTAACTACAGAAATTGGAAGGAAAAACCTTTGGCCTAAAAACAAGGAAACCTCACCCCTGAAGTTTTTTGGCATAAGACCAACTCCAGGCTCCAGGCTTACTAGGTTGTCAGACCCTTTCTACATTCTTTGTGGTTCCAGAAACAGTTCTTCAGCATCACAGTTGTTGCTGTTGGGGTTTTTTAGTTATAGATCCTTGTTTCCATTTGGTCCTATGTTGAAGGCTGCGTTTTGTGTAGCATCTTCTGGTTTCATCTCACCATTAGGTAGCATTGCAGAGAATCCTGCCTTAAAAGCAGACTGCTGGCTGTTCCTAGGTTGTCATGGTGTTATAAGTACCATTTTTGGAGTATATCAATGCCATGATGGTTTTGGATCCTTCCTTGTTAAGAGTTCTTGTTCCTGGTAATGGTGTAGGAAACCATGTTCGTTTCTGCAGATGATGTTCCACAGTTCAGGTTTTGTTTATATTCTAAAGGAAACTTACTATTTATTACATAATATGCCAAAACAGATTTTATAATTTATCTGTTTTCATTATAACATGTGAATTAATATAATACAAAGAGACATAGCATGCTGTAAGAAAAAAATAAGATTTTTATTGCAACTATTGATGATGTACTATATATTCTCATCTCTCATGAGTCCAGGAATTTTAACATGGCGCAGAAAATTCACTAAAATCAACAAGAAACTAATTTCTAAGCAAGTATAATTCATGTTATAATTGCAACAAAGTTATTACAAACATGGTGAGACTTTTATTTGCTTTTTCATTCAACAAGTTTCTCACTTCTTTAACTTTTAAACCCTTACCAGAAAATATAATTCTCTAACAGATTGTATGCATGAGTACTTGCAGTTATACACATCATTTTTGATAACCATATTAGAATTTAATATCTTTGAATATGAATTATTGTAAAATTCTCTAAAAATATATTGTCAAAGTTCATATTGCTTTCATTCATACCACAGATTAATAATTTAAACAATAAATTCAATGTATTTAGCAACATTTCAAACACTGTTATACAACTTTCTTTTGTACTAATTTTATTCAAGCTAATGTGAATGAATACGTGTGAGATAGACAAGAGAAAACAGAAAGAAATAATGTGTTGAATTAATTTGCTTCACAACCAGTTCGTATCCGAGTCACAGCACCAAAAAAATTTTTTGCTTCACAACATGTTTTGTAAACATAATCAATTTGAAAATTATTTGTTAATATATAAATAATTTTCAAGACATTCTTCTAATGAGCATTATAATAAGAGTTTAGTTTATAAAACACTGTAATGTGTATTTAGGATATTCCACATTTTTCTCCATGGACCTCTGTGAAAAAATAATAAACATTTAAAAGTTATTGCAGGCACATCAGTTTGAAATTAAGATGCTAAAATATTCTTATATTGAGCACTGTATTGAGAGTCCGTGGCATCCAAAACCATTCCTTTTTTTGTTTGTTTTGGTTTTGGGTCACACCCAGCAGTGCTCAGGGGTTACTCCTGGCTCTACACTCAGAAATCGCTCCTGGCAGTCTCGGGGGACCATATGGAATGGCAGAATTTGAACCACCATACTTCTGCACACAAGGCAAACCCTTACCTCCATGCTATCTCTCCAGCCCCCCAAAATCATTCTATAAATATCTCTGTGGGCAAAAGCATTAGAACATTATTTTACACATCTATGAAAGGCATCTGGCTGAACACCTGTTTAATTTATGCAGCTGTATCTGTTGCTGTGCATCTGATTGAAATGTAAAAGAGGATATAAACTGCTGAAGGTTTCACAGAGAGGTGGGGATATCCCAAACCTTGTGATCATTGAACTTAAACCAGTATTATTTTAATTCATTTTTTCAATAAACTGTATAGTGACCTTTGACTATATTACCATACTGATTTAAACAGAGAAGAAGTTGTGTTTTTCAAAGTTGTTCTTAGAATCAATAACATACTGTGAGAAGTCAAAGTTTTCTGAGTGGAGGTCTGTAAATTTTTCTTGCAACTGCCCTCATAGGAAAGCATTTCAGAAGTATTAAAAGCAGATATGGTAATTTCTAAATTTCTCTTTTAAAGAATCACGTTGCACCCTGCAGTGACTGCAATAAGACCTGTAATTGTCTATCAGTTATTTATCTTTGTAGCAATCCTCTAGTGTATACTTATTTGTGGATGCTAATGGTAAGGATAGATGTATGAAAATTTCAAATGTCAAAAAATTTCTGTGGCAGGTGAGGCACTGTGGATTTGAACTGACCTTGAAAAAGTGTAACAAAAATAGTTGTGTCTCTGCCAAGCATGCTCTGTGCTTTTAAGTAATTGAGAGTTTCATTATTTCCCTTTTTGTGAATTTTCTGGCTATTTATTCAGCTTTATTTAGAGCTTCATGGAGCTCCACTCTTCAGAAATAGAAGCAGTCATCTGAGCCTTATTGGCTGCTCTGCAATTTGGTAACTGATATTTTCATTAATTATCTTATAGTCTTTTGGCCTGATATGGCTGTGATATCCTACCCCCATGGCTTTCATATTTTGCCAAATTCTTCTACCATTTTTTCTTTGTCTCAATGGATTTGACCTTTAAATATCATCCATAATGATTTCAGTTAAAAATAATCAGCCAAATCTGAAGCATTGCATAGGTATTGTAATACTGAGTTCATGTAAAAAGTGTTTCCTAAAGTATGAAGTCCAGTGAGAGCAGGGTCAGTTCTCTAAAAAAACAGAACTAAAATTCTGAGTCTGTTCACTTCTAATTCCAAGAAACTCTGCCTTAGTGAGATATGTCAACTTGTTGTCCTGATTAGCTCTTGTGGTTGCTATTGGTTTCCTTTTCTTTTTCTCTTGAGTAATCTGTGTTGAATCTGGGAAGGGCCAGGAATGCTTCTTGTGGGGTTTCTTATTCAATTCAGCAGGAATGTGTGGCTTGGTTTCATCATTTGTGAGAATTCTACTTCTGATGAGGTATTGTGGGATCCAGAGTTTCTTGGTGGAGCTGCCATCTTTAGAATATAAGCAGATCCTTTTCATCTAATGAGGAGATTACCAGATATTCATTCTTTATTATTTTTTTACATAAATAGCTGAGTTAAAGGTATTTTGAGCCTGTGCATCTTGTAGATGTCTTTCTATAGTTGTGTATGACTCTTCTTCTAAATTCAAGACATTTGGTAAAAATAGTTATGGATAGAAGATAAGTTGGTGAAATGTCTCTTTTCCTGTGTTTTAATATTTGAGTTTTGAGAGTTCTGTGAGCACATTCAACTATGCCTTGTCCCTGAGAGTTGTAAGGGATTCCAGTGATGTGTTTGAGTTGCTATATTTTTGAAGACTGATTGAAAGGTTTTACTAGTGAAGGTGGAGCCATTGTCAGTTTTGATGGTATGGAGGATGTCAATGACAGATAAACTGTGTAGGGATAAAGAACAAACAGCCTTAGCGCTCTTTCATAAGTCATAAGAATGGCACACATAAAACTAGAAGATAGGTTTTCTTTGGATAAAAAGTTAGCGTGTGTATTATCCATTTATCATAGGTCATTTGTCTGAAATACCCCAGTGTTTGGCTCTAGCCAAAATATTACATTCCTCAATAATATGTCTGACTTACCTCAATGGGATGCAATAATGTATATGAAGGCAGCCAGTATTTATGTGTAAGTCTTGATGCTCTTCTACAAGTGAGATAAATGCACACACTGTCAGGTAATTAGCAGTTTTATTTCTTTGAGCCATCAGCTATAGAAACCAGAATGAGAAAGTGTGGGTAATAAAAATAGGCTCAGAGTGATTTTTTAAAAAAAGCTTGTAATTTATGAAGCAGATACTGAACCTCATGGTTATGGGCATTTAGGGAGGCAATGACAATTCCAGGGAAAAGATTGACCACGTATGCTAAGTCACTCACCACATTAAATGGGCCTGGGACAGGGGAGGGTAAATAAATCAACTTGATGAGTTCCACTTATAATTTGTAGATAATGTTGTGTTGAATGAGAGGCAGTGATACCATCTTTTCCTGATGATGTTCTATTGATATAAATACAAGGTGATAGATATGGGTAAGAATTGATTATTGAAGAAGTCACAAAATGCATCCATCTGAAAAATATTCCAGTCTGGTAATGTGAGAAGATTTCTCAAAAAAATCATTGAAAACTCTTTGAATTACAATGCTGAGGGGCAGACTGGATTCATTTTTCTATTTTTGGCATTGGCAAAAGTATGACATCAAGATTGTATTCCAGCACAGAAAGCATCGGTGGCATTGATTATTAGAGCAACTATTAACTCTAAATATGGCACAAGAGTACAAGGCATATTGTTATGTAAATAAAGTAATTCTAATTGTCCCAACAAATGGGCTACACTGGTGGTTGGAGATTAGGGGGTTGCAAACATAAGTAACCATACTTTATTTCCAAGTGTGAACCTGGAAAGATAGGACATTAGGAGCTGTTCTCTGAAAATATCTGATTCTTTTTGAGCTTCAGAAATGAATTGTCTAGGACCATGCAAAGTCCCCTTCCAGGATTTGAACTGGATTCCTGAGCTCAAAGTTGGGAATTTCCAGGGAGTATTGGATTCAATTAATGTCTAACAACAGTATTATTTTAAATCACTGTGAGTTTTTATATCTTTCTTATAAATGG
Source organism: Crocidura indochinensis (assembly GCA_004027635.1). Taxonomy (NCBI): domain Eukaryota; kingdom Metazoa; phylum Chordata; class Mammalia; order Eulipotyphla; family Soricidae; genus Crocidura; species Crocidura indochinensis. The sequence goes on along the minus strand of PVKC010024582.1, from coordinate 5,929 downwards.
AGATTTTCATTTTCTGGGAACACTTTGTAGTGCACTCCAGGACATAGTTCTAGCATTCATATGAGAGCAGTATCTGAATTTTTTCTGTGGAAGCATGTAAACCAGCTGCCAGCAAACATGTCATGATGTCATCATAGAAACCCTGAAGCTCTCTGTAGAACATGCTAGCAAGATTTTGTCAATGTAATGAATGATATGCACATGGGAGAACCTGTGCCAGCTGGGTATAAAGTTATATAACCAAACTATTGGCACATAGTAGGTGAGTAGTTCATTCCCTGTGATAAAATAGTCACATAAGATCCCTATTGTTAATAGAGGAAAAAGAGAATGCAAAGTGTTTGTGGTCCTCAAGGCTTGGGGTGATATTTTAAAAGCAATATTTTAGGTCTATTGCCACCATTGGCCGATTTTTAGGATTTATACTGGCGTGAACAGACTTGCTTGTAAAGGACCCATGGGAACTGTTGTAGGATTAATATTTCTTAGGTCAACTAACAACTACTATTTTCCCAATTTCTATTGTACAACAAAAACAAGAGATTTTTATTCTTATTTTATTGCCCTCCTGCCCCCAGAATTTTATTCTTAAATGTGGTTTCAGTATATTCCACTTAAGCTGTTCTCCTACTAAGTCTTTAATTTTGTGATATTGAGGGGTGACTGCATTTACCAAAGAAGAAATTTTGATTTCCACTGAATTAGGAGGGGTGGGCACTGAACTGCAGTGGCCACAATTAAAAAGGCGAGGCCTCTGAGTTAGTGGCAAGGGAGTGAGCTGGGAAAGGGATATTGTATTTAGTACCCCACTGATTATGCAAATCTTGGCCCCACAGATTTAGGGAAATGGAAGCTATATATGGAAAAAAAAAAGTGGCTAACTGTCCTTCTGCAATAATAAATTTTAGTCATCTAGCACTCTGTCAGACAGAGTAAGAAGGCAAAGTACCTATTTCATCTAATTCACAAGGTATTCTTGCAGGTCCAATTATAGGACCAGTGTTACAAGGAGATGATAAAAACATTTGCACCTGTGTCAAACATAACTTTAAATTTCTTGCTATGAATCTCATGGCATCTTGAGGTTATCAATGGTTCTCTGCTTCTGTTAAGTTTAGAGATAAAGACCACGATGAGTTTAGCAGAAATGTTTAAAGAATTTATGCTACAGAAGCCTCCAATGCTAGGATGGTCAGAGTGGCCAGGCATAACAAAAGGGAGTAACAAGCACTGGGCAATGCACTCTCATCTCAAAAGTTCAAATAGAGACTGTTTGAAAAATAAAACTCTATTGGCATTACAGACAAGGACTTGGATTAGATAAACTATTCTGCTTGAACCTAGAGCTGGTCTTATGTCAGGGAACTTCAGGGGTAGATTCTCCTTGTATTTATGCCAAGGCTTTTCCTTTCCATTTACCCATATTTTGGTGGGCCTATGCAAACAATAATTGCCACTCTAACATCGTTTTTACTTTGCTCCTTTGACTCTAAACCTTAAAAGAAAACCTACTTAAACTTTTGAGGTTAACATAAACTAATATGCATATGCATGGAAATGTAAAAATACTATGCCTTCAATGTTTCAGGAGTTACACAAATATCATGGCTTTAAATTGCTTTCTGTACCACTAAGAAATGTTAAAATGTATGTCTGGAGACTTGAGGGACAAAGTAATTGTACATGGGTTCTGTTTTATTTCTTAATGTTCCTTGACTTTATGTTCAAAAAGGAGATTATGTCAGCAAGGGGATTTCTTCTGAGAACTCTATTAGTGATTGTCCTTCTACAGGAACTTTACCTTGTCCTCCTTATTTGCAACAATGTTCTCATAATTAAAATAAATATAAAAAAAGAAAACAAAAAAATCCAAATAGTCAGCAAGGAAATGACCATTTCTACTTATCCCACTTAATCAGAATCTTTTATTCTTGTGTGAATGGTAAACTTCTTAATAATTAGGCTGTTTCTTCTTGTGAACATGTCCACAGTACCAGATATTAATTTCTTTTTTTATTTTTATAATTTTTTATTTTTAATTATGAGAACAAAAATACAAAGAGGGTAAGGTAAGGTTACAGTGGAAGGACAGTCACCCATAGGCAGAGGAAAGGCAGAGCGCATGGCTGCTGTTGTTTTTTTAAGATCTCTGGGTGCCCAAGGAGGCTGGTCCCCAGAGACGCCTTGGTCTTAGCAGCGCCTTGGTCTTAGCGACTCGGTGGAAAAGAGGCGGAGGCCTTGGTCTTAGTGGCTCTGCGGAAAAGAGGCAGAGAAAGGCAGAGCACAAAGTCTCTGTGTGCCCAATCGCCTGGCTCAAATGGCCCCATGTGGGTCGGGTGCCATCTTACCGGGGGTTCCTTGGTGTGGCTGCTAGGCAGAAAAGAGGCAGGGAAAGGCCCCAGATATTAATTTCTAAGGCATTAGGCCAGTCTTATGGTTATTATCTCAAAACAGGGGATATCAAAAGCATAATTTCCTGCAGTAAAAGATTGCAGCAAATATATTGATCTCAGCTCTATTGGCCCAAACTGAGGAGGTGATCACAGATGAAATTTTTTCTGATTCTATGATGTGTGGTGCTGGTTCCTTACCCAGTTTCCCAAGACCAAATGATTAGGTCTCAGTCTGAAGGGAGCAAGTCCAGAGGAATCCTACAATCTCTGTGGAAATGCCCCTAGTTGCTACAGTTAAGGCATCCTCCCTGAACTTTTTAAACCTGAAGTTGGTCTCTTCTCTGCTTTCTTTATTTTTGTTGTTGTTTTCTTTTGGGTCATACCCGGCAGTGCTCAGGGGTTACTCCTGGCTCCATGCTCAGAAATTGCTCCTGGCAGTACAGGGGACCATATGGGGCACCGGAATTCGAACCGATGACCTTTTGCATGAAAGGCAACGCCTTACCTCCATGCTATCTCCTGGGCTCCTCTTCTCTGCTTTCTAGAGACATGATAACCAAATGAATAGTATTCTCTTGCCTAATGGTTTCCTTTTCTACATCCTGGACAAATCTGTGTGGTCCCCTTAAAAAGGGGTATTGTAGGAAGCTCTGTATTCTCTAGAGGATAACCTAATCCATCCTGATTTTCCTAAGTCTATATCCATACAGAATAGGCTGCGATAGCATCAACACTAGCTTTATGAGAAATTGATCCAATATTTCAACAATTGGAAAAAATCCCATTACATCCTCCTTTTCACTAATAGTCTTGATTTGCATTCTCAAAAACTAATTTTTTTTTAATCAGGTGCTATTGTCATTCTTTACCTCTAATTTGTCTCTGGATATTATCCATCAGATTATCCAGGAAGTCTGCATATAGGTTCTGAAGTGTCTTGAAAAGTCTTTGTAAAGCTATCTTTAATTTGTCTATCTGTATCAATCTTTTTTTCAAGCACATAATGCCACCTCCCCGACCAGCTCTAAAACAGCAAGAGGTAAAGTCCCCTGCCTGTGGGGGTCTGCATAAAGGTCCTCACCTAAAATAAGTTAATAATTCAACTCACCTCTGAAGTCATCCTTCAAAAATCTAGAGCTTGAGGCTTGGTTTTAGTTTCATCACTGAGCCACATTTTCCACTGCATTTATTGTTAGGAACTCAGGCAGGTGATCATAATTGTATGAAAATCCTGATGGGTCCATAGCCCACCCTGGCTCTGTTTCATAAGGAATTCAATACAAAATTCTGAAATTGCCTCATTACTTTGAACAGACTTTTTTGAATCTTGATTGAGGTCATGTTCATTCCCACATAAAATGGGGTTTGATTATTCTTCTAATGGGTTGGAGCAGAAGAGTTGCATCTCAAGCATATGCTGCAGAACTGAAGTTGTGGAGTGATGAGGGCAGTCCTACAGAACCATTTTGTTCTTTCTTTAGGGTGGAAACCAGTTAATTGAATAAGAGAGAGAGAGAGAAAGAGAGAGAGTAAAGAGAAAGATTATGGGGGATTGTGGGAGGAATATTGGGAAATTGGTGGCAGCAGGAAATGTATTCCGGTGAAGGGTAGAGAGACTGAAGATAAATCATGAACAATAGTTTAACCATGGTGATTAAATTTAGAAGATAATATAATTAAATATGAATATTCTCACACTAAAGTGAAAAATAATGCTCACTATTTGTAAGGTATGTTCTCAATCTCAATTTTACAAGTACAAAAAACATTATTGAGTAATGCAAAAATTAAACCCACTCTAGTCAATCTAGTGTTGGAAACTGTCTATAGCTGATTCAGATTGCTTATAGAAAAATCAATCAATTATGCTTGAAATGATCACTAATACTATAAATGTCATTGTTATGATGATATCTGTGAACTCAGTGATGATGACAATGTCTATGCTGATACCCTCACATCAGCTACAACTGAAGCTCTGTTTGGACATACAGATGAGGAGGAAAAGGAATCCAGTTTTAAAGGATTTTGTTCTTTGTGATTTAGCTTGTTCACTTGTTAAGCTATGATTTTATGCACTTTATTTGAAGTTTTAAAGTTATTTTTGCTAATTTACAGTTTTTCTTTAGCAATAAATATTGAAAAACATTTAACCTACTGATTCCTCAATTATTGTAATTGTTTTGTGTATATATTTTTATTTTTGAAATTTACCAGTGGCTGCTGCATTTTTTACCTTTGCTTATACTTGAGTTACTAGGCGTTCCCAGTTTACATGGTAAAACTAGGGGGGTCAGTTTATACTTGGGTTGCCTTATACTCAAGTATATAGGTACCTTTTATCTAACCTATCCTGAGTTCTCAACCAGAGGAGATTTTGTCTTCCTTACTACCTTGGACATGAAAAAATATCTGGAGTAATTTCGAAGGTCCTGTTAGGGTAGAAAAGAGGAAAGCTGCTGACTCCTTGTTGGTAAAGGTTTATGATGTACAGGTCAACCTCTGACAAAAAACAATTATTCAATGCCCAGTGTAAATAGTGCCATGTTTAGAAAACCTGCAGAGTAAATATTGCAATTTTGTAAAAGAAATCCTGATTTTAACTTATCAGGTGACTATCCTAAGTCTATACTTCATTATTTTCAAGATGAGACTTGCTTTGAAATTTGAGGAAAACCAATAGTCATAATGGTAATTATTACTTTTTCCATTATCTCTGATCTTCTCTCTTGCTCCCCTCTAATCTCACCCCATCCTCTCCTTTTTCTTTCTGATATATTATATACAACTCATTCATGACCACCAATTCACACACACATACACACACACACATACACACACACTCATTTTCTTTTGTTCTCTTTAAATGCTATCATTAAGCATTTTAACATCGTACCTTGATTATAGTTGTGATTAAAGTAACTGATTGTATTGTTGAATGCCTCCTATGTTTGGCATGCTCCAAAGATGTTACTAAGGGAAATAAACAAGCTCTTTCTTTATAAAGCTTACATTCCAGTATGCAGTTCTGCCCTAGTTAGACTTCAAATACAATAATGATGGTTATAAAATTTATTAGAGTACTTATAACATTATTCAGCAACTATATTTATTCTAAATGTTCCCTTTTATCATCTATAAAAATAGTTTAATTTTTCTGACTTACATTTGATATATAAATTTTTGAAATCTGACATTCATTGTAATAAAATACTTTAAGACATTTTTGTTACAGGATAGGTAATTAGGTTTCAATAGTGTTATATACAAATTCAAAGCATTGCACTAGTACCAAAATACCTGAGAGCCTCTACCACTGCCTTAATATTACCTTTGATTTTTATCTTTCACCCCTCCACTTTCCCTCTCACTGTTTCTTAGTAAGTCATGTAATTTCAGGCCAAGAATTTGTCATTGTTTGACACTTTCTTTTTCTTTTTGTTTCTATATTCTATAGATGAGTTAGTTAATTCAGTATTAGTTCTTCCTATGATTCACTTTTCAACCTGATAGTCTCCAGTTCCATTAACATTGCA
>PVKC010024581.1:0-16812 GCA_004027635.1 Crocidura indochinensis | reverse complement strand
AAAAAAAAAAAAAAAAAAAACCTTGGAGTCATGTCCTACCCAGTACCAAAATAATAGGCAATCCTATTCCAATAATGAGCCAGAGCCTGACCCACAGCACCGCCAATAAAGTCAAGCAGGTAATAAAGAATGCAATAAAACTGCCTTGAAATTAAAGGACGGGGCAAGTCTGGAGCCCTCCTGATGTTGGAAGAACTCGCTCAGTCTGCTTCAGTCTGCTACTGCCTCTTCTGCTCTCTCTCTCTCCACCCCCAAAGTTGGGCGAAAAGTCAGCGAAAAGCCGTGCCCTCTCCTTTCATTTTCACATAAGATAAGCTGTTTTTATTTTTAAAAGTAGCAGCATACAGGTTTATAAAGAACAGGAGGGGGGAAATGGAATGAATCCTGGCAGCAGACAGTCTTTTCTTTCTCTACACATTTCTTTCTCCCTCCACCCACCTTCTTTTTAAGTAATGGGGTGGGGGCTTGAAGTCCACATGGGAGCCTTGCATTCCTGGTTTAAAGCTATGGGTAATTTTCCAGCCCCGGGACTTCCTGCATTTTAGAAAAAGTCAGTGTTATTTCAAGGGAAAATGAGCTGTTTTGCTTTCCCTTTCTAGCTCCTGTCTCCCCAGTTGAGTGTAATTCTTTTCTTTCTTCTGAATTCCAGACAAAAACGCCCTTGTACTCGGCTCACACAGAAAGGGATGTTTAAATATAGCTCCACACCTGAGCTGCTGATTCTGTTTCTCCCTTTCCAAGGGGAGATTGGCAGCCAATTGTAAACGCCAACCAATTTTGCAGCAAAACTGAAAGGTGAACAGAAGCAAGAAATGTAAACTTGAGCTCCAGAACCTTTTAGACACTTACTTAACTGACCATCGTTGCATGTGGCAAACAGTGACTGCTGGAAATAATGTTACCTTGATCATCTTCCATCTTGTCAATCAGATCACCAAAGTGAACACTACACATAAAATCTCCAGGGTGTGGTGTGGGGAGCGATAGAGATGGGCCGCAATTCACTTTTAGTCAGTACCATTCACCCACCCCATCAATAGGTATCACATGGAGTAACGAAGTATATGGGGCATGGATTTTAAGATTCTGGGAAAACGGATAGATCCATCTGCACAACTATAGAATCCCCTCTTCAGAGCTGAACAGATATAGATGTAAGGTTCTAGAATGGGGGGAACTTACAGGAAAGTTCTATTTGATTCTCCCAGCACAGCCAATGCATTAAAGATTCGGCACAGCACCCAGAGTGGCTCTGAAAGCGGAAGCCGTCCATATTCCTTCACATGGACACTGTTTGAATAGCATGGAAATCAAATGTATCTACCTCCTCCAGTGAGACTGCCTTTCTCTTCAGGAGAAAATGGTCTTGAATCTTGTGCTTGACTTTGTATTCATGTTTTGTTTACAGGGACCATATTTATACTGTTGATATAGATACATCACACACAGAAGAAATTTATTGTAGCAAAGTAAGTAGTTTTATATCATTTTTTTGAAATGTGAAGCCTTAGGAATAGTTTTAATGCATTGATTGAGGTGTTGTAGCTGATAATAATTGGGAATATTTTGTGATTTCTGATTTGAGGGTCACTGAGACTTAGTCATCATACTCAGAAACAATATATACTTTTATTTTAGTCATAACATGCATGTGCATATACAGTTTAGAGTTTGGAGTAATTCTTAAATTCCTGTAGAAAAAATCATTGCCAGCCTTTTGCAAAAAAAAAAAATATTTTCATATATAAAACTTGGTCTCACAAATGTTTCCATGTCATAGGACCATGTCTTTAGAGTCTTAAATCTGATTTGACTGTTGTGGTTAAGAATTTGATCTTTATCCGTTTCAGACAGACATAAAATATAGCCTAAACTTCCCTCATTATCCACATGGAGGCATTTCAGTTAATAAAATCTGCCATAGAAGTAGACAATGCCTTCCAGGCCATGAATTTACATGGAGTGTAACCTGAATTAAATCTTTGTCTACCTAAAATGAATGTCCCCTTTATATTTAAGAAAATGACTTCCATATTTTAAGGAAAAAGGCCTACTTTATGAAATTTGATTTATAAACTAAAAGGAAAAGCCAAGGACATGTGTTTGATCTAAATAAGCATAATTTACCCACACATTTAGATATTTTCTATGAAACTTCAACACTTGTTTATTCTTTTTTTTCTCCTTTATCTTGATCTTAAAGAGAAATAGATTGTTTTGTAGTTTAATGAATAGATAGGAGTTCAAAATTAAATGAACTTTTCTTTCTATCTTTGGGCTTTTGTTTGGGTGGTGAATTAATCATGGAAAAAGGGTGTGGAGTGCTTTCAATATCTATATGTTTGCCTTCAGTTTCCCCAAGAGAATTTTTACTTCTCCAATCAAATGCAACAGCCTCTAATCTAATTGATTTCTTTCTTGATCCCCACAGAAACTGACATGGAAATCTAGACAGGCTGATGTAGACACATGCAGAATGAAGGGAAAACATAAGGTAGGCAATTTTCATTTCTCCAGCAGTTGCCACTTTGGGTTAAGCTTTTGACCATTATCTCCAGCTATGAAAAGTGATGCATGCTAGATCCCCCTGGCCCCCAGTAATTGCTTTTTCCATCAACTTATTGAAGGCTTTAATTTGCAAGCATAGTTTGCTTTGTTTATTTTGGGGCCATACCCAGTGGTGCCCAGAGACTTCTCCTGGCTTTTTGCTCAGGAATCACTCCTGGTACATACAGATCAGGGAACCTTATGGAATGCTAAGTGCAAGGCAAGCACCCTACTTACTGGACTATCTCTCTGGCCCCCACTTAGTTTGCTTTTAATGTGATGAAACATTACCACAGTTGCCAAGGCTGCACTGGGAACTACCTGGGGGCCCTGGGGATTATGGACACAAAGCAAGCTGCCCTGGGGCTAAATGCACTCCCAGGGCTGGCAGTCCTGAGCCTTCCTTCAGGGAAGAGCTGGGAAGAGCTGCCACAATTAAAGGGTCTGAGCCTTCATTTGCGGAACAAGGTTAAAGACATGATTCTGCTGAGAGCTTTTTACATCAAGGAACTTCCCTCAGAGCATCTGGTAGTAACTTCAAAAAGTTGGAGGCTTGGCATTTCTAGACTTGCCTTCCTTTGCTATCACCAAACGTGGTCCTTTCATCCTGCAGCCATGTTTTTATTTATTGTTACCAAAAAAAAAAAAATGTTCTTGACAATATAATCTTTTGGTTGACATCAGAGAGAGCTGGTAACCTTTTTTTTTTTTTTTTCCTTTTTGCTTTTTGGTTTGGAGACCACTTCCAGAGAGCTCTGGGGCTATTCCTGACTCAATGTTCCAGGCAGTGTTCAGGGGAATGTGCAACTCTGGATCAAACCAGACCTTGGGCATGCAAAGCATGCTCAACTCCTCTTTCTTTCTCTGAGCTCTCTCCCGGCCCTGAACTTGGAACTTTTTTTTTTGTTTGTTTGGTTTTTTGTTTTTTTGTTTTTGGGTCACACCCGGCAGTGCTCAGGGGTTACTCCTGGCTCCATGCTCAGAAATTGCTCCTGGCAGGCACGGGGGGACCATATGGGGCACCGGGATTCGAACCGATGACCTTTTGCATGAAAGGCAAACGCCTTACCTCCATGCTATCTCCCGGGCCCCTGAACTTGGAACTTTTAATGGGGAGACTCCACAGCCATAATCTGCTTGCCAGCAGGTGCACGTATGTGGAGAAAAAACTGGGCTACTGTGATGAATTGACAGGTAACCTAAGTTCGATTCTCTTTCAGGACGAATGTCACAATTTTATTAAAGTTCTTCTAAAGAAAAACGATGAGACATTGTTTGTCTGTGGAACGAATGCCTTCAACCCTTCCTGCAGAAACTATAAGGTAAATGCTGTCTTGCTGTCCGGAACTATACTACCGGGAAATATTTTGTAATTTCTTGGGATTGTACCTGCAGTAAACCAAGGTGTAATTCAACACCACTGGGATTTCTCTCGCTTGTTTAACTTAATGTATCACTCCACACATGTGAGCCTGAGCAGGCTTCCATGCTTCCTGTTTGTTCGGGATTGATTGACTCATCTTTAAAGAGCTTTCTCCAGCAGCATTCATTTCCTTCTGTAAGACCCTATTCTTGATTGTTCAGCACACCAACGTGCATAACTCAGACCATGTGGATGCCCGCCCGCTCCTTTCCTTTCTCCCTCCTACACCCACCCCCATCATTTCCTCTCCGAGCACAAAAACACCTCTCAGAAGTGTGCCACTGGAAACTTCAATGGTTCCAATGTGGGAAGGGTTTTAAGAACAGCACTGAATTCCATATGATGCTCAGTTTAACTTGGCCATAGCCTTCTTTTCCTTCGCCTTGAAGTCAGGGGACAGAGCGCTAATGTGGAAGGTAATATAGAAGGGCTGCGGTGGAAGACAGATGCCGGGGTGTTGGGGAGTGCTTGTGGGCCCCTGCCAGATGCAGAAGCAGAGATGTCTTTCCCACTGTTGGCTTTCCTCGTCTTTTCTTCATAGTTCTTCCTTCGGCAGATTTGTACTGAGTATCTCCTATGACCAAGCTGTGAGGTTCTAAAGACTTATGGGAGGCCTTTTTCCATATGGTAGCTGCCAGAGAGGCCGGTCAAGTGCAGAGCATTATGAAAGCATCACAGGAAAGTCCTCAGCCTGAAATAGAAAGTCAGAGAAAGTGTCCAGAAAGAGGGAGGTGACCTCTCGGGACTCACTAAATAACCACCTCTGCCTGGAAGAGGCTTGGCTTTCTCAGTAAGAGAAAAGGCTGACCATATGCCTTTAGATCGGATCGCTGCTGGGTTCATTTTTGCCGTGTCCAGCATTGATAACATGATGCCATGCCAAGCTATATTCGCCAAATGGTACAAGCACAAACAAAGACAGAGTAGGAGACTAAGGAACTTCATTGGATTCTAAAGTGCTGGGCTATCCAGTAATTGAGTGATCATGAAAGACTAGAGAAGAGGTTTGGGAAATACATAAGTAACCCCACACGGTGGGATAGAGTCATATTGCTAAGTGACACCTAGAAAATAAGGCAAGAGGACATGAGATTACTGCCTGACTAGCAGGTGGAGGAGCAGAGAAATGGGGCCTTTCAAAAGGGAACAACTAAAAGCAGGGGAGTCAGATGAGGTGTGAAAAGATAGCTCGTGGGTGGGTGTGTGGTGAGGAAGGCTGATTCTGGATGGCAATGCCTGGGGGATATGGATTGAGGCTACTCAGGGGGAGATAAAGGGGGAGATACGAGTTTCACTAGCATGTAGCGAAGCTTGGCAGGTAAAGATGGGAAGGACACACTTCTTGCGTGTGGCCAACCCAGGTTTGATCCCCATTATTCTGTATGGTCCCCCAGGCACTGCCAGGAATGATTTCTGAGTGCAGAGCTAGCAGTAACCCCTGAGCATGAACTACATTCATAGTATGCTTGAAGTTTGGATTTTGGAGTGCCCCCTCCGATGTGAGATTGGAGTGAATGTCTTATTTGCTTGATATCCTTCATACTCAGCAGGTAGAAAATAAGTGAGCTTCTCCATGGCAATGCAGGCAAAGGGCCAAAGGCCTTCTATTTATTTTATTATATAGCATTTCAACTGTTTTATTGACTGAGGTGCTATGACTTAGTACCATGAGTTATGATTTCCTGTAGTACATCATTCAAACACCACCAGTGTACCCACCTTTTAAAATTTGCAAAGTAAAGGCAAATTCTTTTTTTGTTTTGTTTTGTTTTGTTGTTTTTTGGGGGGATTTTGGGTCACACCCAAAATATGGAGATTTATTATGCTAAGAGAAATGAGTCAGAGGGAGAAATATAGAATAATTTCATTCACTTCTGGGGCATAAGCAAAATAAAAGGTATTATGGTAATATCCAGAGACAGTAAAGATGAGGGCCAGGAGGACCAGACCAGGAGGTAGGAGGCTTGCAGCAAAGAACCAGGATTGCAGTTAATGTAAAGAAGGATCCACTAGGACAATGTTAGTTGGAACTGATCCCTCCGGACTAACATGGGATGCTGAAAGGGAATAAAGTAGTAATGGGCATGGTATCCCTTCATTAACAGTAGTGTAAACTGCAGTATCAAAAGAGGGGAGAGGAAGAAAGAGAGAGAGAATGGGAGAGAAAAGTGAAATGTCTGTCCAAAGGCAGGCCAGGGGAGAGAAGGATATCAGGGACATTGGTGATGGGAGTTGTGCACTGGTAAAGGGAGGTGTACTTTTTTTTTTTTTTTTTTTTTTTTTTTTTTTTTTTTTTTTTTTTTTTTTTGGTTTTTGGGTCACACCCGGCAGCGCTCAGAGGTTCCTCCTGGCTGTATGCTCAGAAATCACTACTGGCAGGCTTGGGACCATATGGGATGCTGGGATTCAAACCACGGTCCTTCTGCATGCAAGGCAAACACCGTACTGCCCTTACTCTCTGCCCTGAAGTGTACCTTTTCTGACTGACTCTGAACTATGAACAATTTTGTAACCAGTGCTAAAATAAAGTAATTATTACTTTTTTAAATCAAAATTCAAAAAACTTTTCTTTTCAAAAAATGTTACTTTTCATAAGATTTGAAGTTACATATAATCCATAATTCTACTCCTGGGTATGTGTTGTGTATATGTATGTATATGTATATATATGTATGTATGTATGTATGTATATACATACTTAGGGTCCTAAAGCCCAATGCAAAAACAAAACAAAACAAAAAAAACGTATGCTATGGAAACAATTCAAATACCTATGAAAAGATGATTGGATAAGGAAATTATAGTACATACACACAATGAAATACTCTTCACCCATTAAAAAAGATAAAGTAAAAAAAAGATAAAGTTATTTATTTTTCTTGGATGGATCTGGAGGTACACATTGAGTGAAATCAGTGAGAGGGAGAGGAATAGACTTAGAATGATCTCTCATGTGAGTTACATGAAACTTTAGAGGGGAATATCAAACATCTATTGGCAATAGAAATTAACAGGACAATTGGTCTTCACTAGGAGGTTTGCCACTGAGGCCAGGTTGTGAGGGATAGAGTAGGGCAGGACACTCTAGATAAAGGGGAAAGGGAAAAGTGCTTGCCATAGAGGCAGACTGGAGAGTAGGAGGGAAACTGGGGACATTGGTGGAAGATAGTGAATTCTTGTAAAGGGATTGAAAAAGAAGTGTTGGAACAATGTATGGCTAATGCTTAATCATAAATATCTTTGTAACTTTGTGATTCACAGTAATTTTATGTCTCAAAGGTTTAATGAAGACAAGATCCATTCATCTTCTAATTGAACAGCCAGACCAATCCAAGTTAGGATTCTTGTCAGTAACCTTTACTTCTGCCACTTAATATTCCTTCCTTTCTGTCACTGTTGAGGACTCATTAAGATTGATGCTTCTAACAGTTCACAAGGAATTCCCCAGCTGCAAAAAACAAAACAAACAAACAAACAAAAAACCCAAGTGACCGGTTTTCTTGATGCCACGATACACAAATAGCTCACTTTTTCCACACACGTTCTAGCCTCTAGGTGCCTCACCTACTGCTATGTCTTGACTGCATGCTTGTTCAGGCTGTTCTGCTGAGCCATTGCCAGTCTCTTGGAAATAAGCTGTTTCCCTTCAGCTCCCTTATTTACGCTATTCGCCCTGTGCGTGGTGGTGAGAATCCCCTCTATGGCTCAGAAACGTGTTCTTGAGAGTTGGGAAAAGATAGTTGGTTAGGAACATGGACATAAATAACACTGTCTCCCTCCTCCGGGGACAATCGACAACTCTCTCCAGGGCCCTTTTATCAACTGGTCAGGACCAAGAGTTCAGAGTGAAAATAGGACCTGTCTTACACTGAAATCGCAGCTCTCAGAGCACAAGAGGCATCAAACTGATTAGACTGGCCGGCAGCTTTTCTCTCCAGCTCTGCACCACGTCTTGCTCGCTTGATACCATTTTTCTAACACATGCAAACTAAATGAGTTAGAAATTTTGTAGCTCTCTGCTCTATCTGAAATAACACCCGATGCCTTTTTCCTCCTGCTTTTAAAACCCACTTGGTCTTCAGCAAAAGTCAGGCTGGTTCTTAACATAATTATCTGTACTCTGTGCTGATTAAATTTCCGCAGGGCTGTGGTCAAGTCCAAGATTAATTCAAGGATTATTCTTTCTTTGTGAAAATAAGATTTCACCCTGGCACTGCTTGGTCCTCATACCTTTTCCAAATCCACACACATAGGTTCATTGCTATTAGTGGGGCCACATTTTCCAGAAGAAACATTTGGGAAAGATGCGTCCTTTGTGTTTCCGATTTTCCCATTGGCAGGATTATGGAGCACATGCCTTGAGGAAAGGTCTGTTTTCACCATCTCACTGTATCTTCAGTGCCATTTCTAAATGCTTTCCACCTCTGTTCCTACCTAAGAAGCCTAGAGGGTTAGCAGGAAACTTCTTACTGGAATAAAATATCAGGAAAAGTTTTTCATAGAAAAAGTGCTGAAAGGAAGTTCACATTGACTTGAAAGTATCTCTCACTTGAACATCTTTAGCCTCAAAAAAAAAAAATTACTTTTAGACTCTTCCAAGAAGTGCTCTGGAGGCCTGGGGGAGTCATACAATTTGACACTCAGCCAACCAGCTCAGCACTTTGATTCAGGAGCCTGGCAATGCAGTGTTGCTGGGGCCAATGGTGCTAGGGATACCTGGTCCACTCAGCAGTATTCAGGAGGCCTCCATTTGCACCCAGATATACCCAGGGGACCATGTGGTGCTGAAAACTGAACCCAGCTCACGCACATACTAACATGTGTCCTAGCAAGTGTTCTATCTCCTGCCCCTTAAAAAGTCTGTTTTTAAGACTGAAGAAATAGTACAGTAGAGGTATGGTGCTTACCCTGCACACATCTGACTTGACTTCCATCCCCAGCATCACTTATGATTCCCTTAGAATGTCCAGAGTGAACCCTGAGCACAGCCGCCAGTGTGCCCCCTCCATACACTACACGCACACTCACACACACTAAACACGGTTGCTTTCCATAATTCTCAAACAACAGTCTAAGCAAACAGGATGGCTTTAAAGAAACCTCCTGGAATTAATTATAGTCGGAAAAGGCATGTCGTTTCTCTGAAACTGTTTCTGGGGGCATGATTGGCTGGGGCACAGCAGGCTCTCTGAGAACCACTTTCCTCCCAGCAGCAACTCCAAACACTGGATTTAGGCTAACTCAGTGTCAGTGTCCAGGGCCCTTCTGCGGATCCTTCCTTTGTGCAAGTACCCAAATTGGTTCTTTGTTTTGCAGTTTTCAGATCTGTGGTCAAACCTTGCAGATGCTCGGTGATAAACAAAATGCCCCACAACTGTAAAGTTTGGGCCACAGAGGATTATAAAAAGATTCATAACGTTGGGGCCGGGCGGTGGCGCTGGAGGTAAGGTGCCTGCGCTAACTTAGGACGGACTGCGGTTCGATCCCCCGGTTCCCCATATGTTCCCCCGTGCCTGCCAGGAGCGACTTCTGAGCGAATAGCCAGGAGTAACCCCTGAGCGTCACCGGGTGTGGCCCAAAAACCAAAAAAAAAAAAAAAAAAAAAAGATTCATAAAGTAGAGATTAGTGTATGGATGTAGAGATGCTGAGATTTTACATAATAGGAAGTGGACGAGATGTAAGGTAGAGACTTACATCTTCTCTTTGGGGGGGGGGGTGTTGGGCCACACCTGGTGACACTCAGGAATTACTCTGGCTAGGCGCTCAGAAATTGCTCCTGACTTGGGGGACCATATGGGACGCCAAGGGATCGAACTTCGGTCTGTCCTAGGTTAGCGTATGCAAGTCAGATGCCCTACCGCTTGTGCCACCGCTCCAGCCCCTAGTCTGCAGAGTCTCAGAACTGCTGCTTTCTGCCACCCGACTCAGAACTCTGGTCTTAGAATGATACCATTTCTTTGAACATTGGCTTGATTTTGTTTTTCTGTTGGTATTATAATGAAACAACATCAAGCCAAACAGTTTATTGGAGGACCTGAGGTTTATGTTGACCAAAGTAGGTCAACCAATAGCTCATTTTCTACTCAATTCATTGTGAGTGAGAATTCTGTTCTCTGAGGTTATACAGTGTCTGCTCATATCTGTGCTATCTGATATGTCAGAGTCAGAGAATTTGCCACTGAATTCTTTGTCTCTGTCAGAGAATGTGAAAAGAGAGCTAGAATCCTGAAAGGATTCTGGAAAGGTTTCAGGAATTAGACCTAGAGGTGGTACCTAGTTTTATACTCTCAATCCATTGGCTAGAGCACAATCACACGATCATACCTATGTGAAAGGGATAGTGGGAAATAAAGCTTCATGTCTTCTGACTCCTTGTGGATCATTTCCTCGCCGCTCCTACCCTGGACCCTCAGATCCATCAGGCAAAGAAGCTGCAGGTGTCCAGGCAGGCTGAGAAAGGCCTCACCATCCATCCGCCATCATCCACCACGATCCAGGACTTTTATTAATTTAATTAATACTTCACAGTATCTGACTTTGCCACCTGTAGAAAAGCAAGACTTTAGATTACATGTGCAACTCTTGTCTCCATATTTTCAAATCAAGTATAATTTCTTGCCTTCATTCCTCTTCTCCTTTTTTGTTTCCTTCTCTCTCTCCCCTCCTTTCTCCTCCAATTTCTCTCACTTCCTCCTCTCCCTCCTCTCTTCTTCCTCTCTCTCTCTCTCTTACTCTCAGTCTCAGGGTCACCTCAGACAAGCTCTCGGGCTTTCACTGGTGGGTGGGTCAAATGGCAGCTACTATCTTTGACCCAAGTCCTCCTTCTAATCTATGCTCTTTGAGGCTTAAGATGTGCTTCCTCCCAAATATAAAGGTAGCCTCCTCCATCTCTTATTTTCTTCAATTACTTATTTTTAATTCAGTTTTATTTACTTATTCTACTTTGTATATATGTATACACACATGCATACATATTTTCTTTATCCTCACCAGTTTTGGTTCTGCTTGGTATGAAAACCAAGAAGAAAAAGTCTTGCCTGTGATAAAGGCTCAGGTCAAAATCAGAGCAGAGAGACTGTGTAACCTGTCATTGTTACCCACAATAGCACTAGCAATATAATATGACAGCATACACTTTTGCATAGGCACAGTAAAAAGGGGGAAACCATAGACACAGAAACAAGATCTTATCTTCTAGGGATAAGAACTTATACTTTTTATAATACAGGGGCTCCTCCCACCCTGAACATGTGTCATGTGGATACAACTCAGTCTCCATGAGATTGGACAGTGCTAGCCAACTCAGAACCCCAGATCCCAGATGTAGAATGGATACAGCTCCCTGCAACAACACCAGGAACCAAACTCCGCTGGGAAATTTCTAACACCGCTCTGTCAACCAACTTGCGCCAGTTCTGATATGACACCCCGACAATATGGAAACGACAACTTGATCTAAGAGCAAGTTGTCCTATCACATTACCTAATAGTAAGAGAAAATCAGAAGACATGCATCCTTTGATCTGTGCAAGAACCAAGAGTGCTAACTCCAGTAGACTGTGACAACCATGACTGGGCAGAACTTATCCTGGGACCAATAAGAAAAACCTTACCCTAGGTTGGAGCCTAGGACTTGTACAAAAATCAAGATCTTTAATCACAGAGGCTAGACTTTGACAATGGAGACTGAACAGAACTTTTGGAACCATAAGGAAGACTATCCTAGGCTTCGTCCTAGGATTTGAGCAAAACCCATAACCACTCATTACAGAAGATGGATTACACAACAATGATGGAACAGAACTTCTAGAACCATAAAGGCTTTATCTTACACCTTGTCCTATGACCAATGCAGATACCAAGATCTCTAGCTGCAGAGGACATTTTATCATCTACAACTGAGCGGAAAGTTTCCTGGCATCACAAAAAAGACCTTGGGGAGAGGCAATGAACAGGTATGGAGCCAGTGGTTGTTCCCATGACAGTATGCTTCAAGGGCAGAGAAACCCTGAATCTCTTAGGCCAAGAAAATTCCCTTCCCCAATACTTACTGATCCTATTGCAAAAAGGAGGGGGGGGGGCACAAAACCTTGCCACATCAGCACTCCTTTTTTAAATTTTTTTCTCTTTTTCTTTTTTACTTCTCTTTTCCCTTTTTTTCTTCTTTTCTTTCCTTTTTTCACTCTTGTGGTTATTATTTGGTGATTTTTGATTCCTTGTTGCTGGGTGCTCTTTATTTTTTTGGTAGCTGCTTTTTTTTTCTTTTTTCTTTGTCCCCTTCCAACAGAACCACGCAATGCGAATCATCTTTTCTACCTCATGAATTTCAGGGAAAATAAAAATGAATGGTACCAGGACCAAACAGCCATATGAAAATTTAGTGGAATTAAAAAAATGATCTGACTTTAACATCAAACCTAAAGTCAACAACAGAATCGATACCCTGTCTACAACAAGCTATACACGGAGGGGAACAGTTTCACTAGCACTCTCAGGGACAAAGGGGAGATATAGGACACATGCTGGGAGAAGGGGTGGAGGGAGGGAGGACAACCCTACTGGTGGGAATGGCCCCTGATTCATTGTCACTATGTACCTTAAATACTACTGTGAAAGATTTGTTATTCACTCTTTGGTCACAATAAAAATTATTATTAAAAAAAGAAGATGTGCTTCCCAAGTGACTAAGTCCTGTTTGCATCCATGTACCTGTGCTGCTCCCTCACTGTTCTGCAAGCTCATCTGAGGATGAATTCCAGAGTCTTCTATTGGGATTTAACCCACAAAGACAGGTCTCTGGCAAAACAAAACCAAAACCTGAGGTCATTATCTGTAGAGTTTATGACTCAATAGATAATTCAGGAGGGAATGGAGGAGGAAGGGGAGTAATTTTTCCACATGATTGCCTCAGAAATTCCTTTTCCAAGAAGAAGATACTGATGTCTGGGTCATTCTAGAAGGATACAAAAATCTATTTATTGTAATGCATAAGAGCCAAGCAGATGAAATTGAATTTCAGACACTCCAAACTGTAGAACCTTTGTCAAGTGACTTGATCTCTATAAACTTTAGTTTCCTCATCTGACAACAAAAAATTACATTTTACCCAATATTTGAGGATTATTTGTTCCAAGCACATGAATTATCGAATGTTTGAAGTGCCTTATCGGTATTAGGTGTTAGGACTATTGTTGGTGGTGGTTGTTTCTAATGAATCCCTATTATTTCATTTAGATGGATACTTTGGAACCTTTGGGGGATGAATTTAGTGGAATGGCTAGATGCCCTTATGATGCCAAACATGCCAACGTTGCACTATTTGCAGGTAAGGGACCTGATTTCTTTTCATTGCATTTGCTTTTGCATGTTAAGCCTGTCTGCGAATCTGCTCTGGAGAATTCTCAGAGTCACAGTTGTATGTGGATTCTCTGGTGAATATGGTAATTAAGAATGTCTTCCATTTGAAATTAGTATGGAAATTGTACTTTTTCTTCTTAAAAGAAGTTTGTGCCAGACTTCCTTAGTCTTCCTTATTCTTGGACACCTTCAAAATGAGTAACAGCTTTGCACTGACCCTGTGACATATCCACGAAGGCACATTTGGCCTTGAATAATAGAATATCCCAGCTCAAGTCACAGATATTTTTTTTTTTTGAGGTAGGACAGATTTGGGGTTGATTTGATCAAACAACTCAATAATATCACCCAGGATAACTGTCCTTGTTTCAGTCTCTCTTTGATTTCATTATTTTTTGTTATTGTTTGGCGGGGGCACACCCTGCAGCGCTCAGGGGTTACTCCTGGTTTTGTGCTCAGAAATTGCTCCATGGTTCGGGGAACCATATGGAATGCCAGGTATCCTGCATCCATCCTGGGTCAGCCCCTCTGATTTCATTCTTTTAGAGAGACTCACTGCACTCTCTTTTACAAAATGACTCCAAACCCCAATTAGGGCTATGTATTTATCTACATACAGAAGGAAGGAAGGAAGGAAGGAAAAAAGGAAGCTTCTGGAAGTTTTTCTCTCTTGAGAGGTGAGGCTACATACCCTCCAATACTGTTGACCTTATTAGGTGTCATGTCCTGCCTGTTTCTGACTGAGAGACTGTATTGGCTAAGGAGATAATATTATTTAATTTGGTTAAACACAGGACCTCCATCCTCACACCTTTCCACTGCAATGACTCTAATGTAGCAACAAATAAGTCATTATTTTCCATGTGAATTTTTCTCCATGATTGCCTCAGAATTTCCTTTTCCAAAGAGAAGATACTGATGTCTGGGTTATTGAAATTTCTAAATATGAGAGTATGTGTGAGTGTGCGCTTTAATTAGGAATTTATTTAGGAATTCACAGCCAGCTGCATGTATGCAGGGGGTGCAGGAAAAGTAGTTGTATAATTGTGATTGCTGCACCATGCAATAAAGCAACTAGCTACAATTTTCATCATAACAGCTGGGGTGGGGTATGTGTTCTACTGTAGCTATTGCAAACAGTTAGGGCTTTGATTATGAAACAAGATGGGCTTCTTGAATCCCACCCTGACTTTTGAACCTGAATTTGCAACCAATGGTTGTAGAAAGAGTTTGAATTAAGCCAGAAAGATTGTTGATTCTTCTCCAGAAACAAAAACATAGTAAGCACTAAGAAATCTCATAAGAAACAAGTTTTGAAAGCCTGTTTGTTAGCATGAGCCAACAAGCCTGAGTGAGTTCACTCTCAAGTGTATAACTTTCATGGCAGCACCTTCTGACAGTTGAACGTACTGTAGTTGGGAATATGATGATGTGGTCTGCAGAAGAGAGTTTAAATTACATTGTAAAGTTCAAAAGGACTTATAGCGGAGTGAGGCAGTAGAGATACGATAATGCTGATGAGGTGTTATGCCTCCCCATTTACCTTCCAGCTGGTGTTTTGAGTCATTTTCTAGAGGATGCTTAAACTCTCACGAATGCTCATTTCTTATTAGCAGAAGATCCTTATAATGGGTTTGTCATATTAGCAAGAGGGTATGCTTTTTTATAAATAGAATTTTTGGTGAAATACTTGATGTTGAATGTCAGATTTAAAGTATATAGGAGAACTACACACACATACACATACACACACACACACTCACAACCTCTCACATGCACCACTTACCACCTCTTACATACACACACACAACTTCCCACATACACTTCCAAAATATCTATCTCACCGGACACTATGATTCTAAGAGGAACAGTTGTCATTTTTAGATGTTTCTTAGTAGAGTTTTTATCATCTTTAAATATAATCAAAATTATCAATACTTGATATAAGGCTGTTAATCCAGTATCTAGACAACTCTAACTAGAATCAGTAAATTTTAATTCTTTGAAACTGAAAAGTATGTATCAGGGACTTTACTTAGATATGTTTGCCTAAACTTACTTAAAAATACTTCTAAACTTATTCAACAACTGAAAAAGTGTGATGAGTACTTAGACTACCTTGGCATACAATTAGTGAGGATAAGTATTCATTAAAAATGAACTAAGGAGGGAGCCGGGCTGTGGCGCTGGAGGTAAGGTGCCTGCCTTGCCTGCGCTAGCCTAGGAAGGACCATAGTTCAATCCCCTGGTTCCCATATGGTCCCCCAAGCCAGGAGTGACTTCTGAGCGCATAGCCAGGAGTAACCCCTGAGCATCACCGGGTGTGGCCCAAAAACAAAAACAAAATGAACTAAGGAAAATTTAAATATAAGCATTGTTTTGTATGAAGAATGTTAGCAAGATCAGAGAAATCTTTCTTTTGCCTTGCCTATGTGTTACAGTATATATCCCCAAAAGCATAAATTCTTCAAGAAAGCCCAGTCGAACACAGTGTCACCTGCTTCCCCCTTTCCTTCATTTTGGTATGCTTGCAGGGAATTATTTTTGCAGCTTTGGAAATACCAAAACAAATATCTCTTACTTATGATAGATTGGCAGGACATGGAGATCCTGTGACTCTCAGGTGGCAGAA
Organism: Crocidura indochinensis; assembly: GCA_004027635.1. Classification (NCBI taxonomy): domain Eukaryota; kingdom Metazoa; phylum Chordata; class Mammalia; order Eulipotyphla; family Soricidae; genus Crocidura; species Crocidura indochinensis. Next base: position 852 of record PVKC010024581.1, on the reverse strand, counting down.
TAATTCATTCAGCAATTTTTCACTGAGGGATCCTCCCTTTCTTCAGTTCTTTCACCAGGCTAAGGTGAGTGGCTGAGGACCCACTCACATTGGATGCAGTTTACCAATGGAGGTGGCAGGAGCAATGTACAAGGTGTCTTGGCCTTGAGACATCCGTGAAGGTCCATCTAATCAAGTGAAGCAAATGGCGTTTTTCATTTGCCCGGTTGCTGAGCTGCTTCTGCTTCAGCAGCAGCCTAGAAATTGCCATGCAATTTAAAAAATGAAATATGTTTCATCTCTCATGATCCCAATTCAAAATGCTGAGGAATGCTGGCCAGCTATTTTCCCAGCAACGCCTGGATGTGTCCCAGTTGTCCTATCTCATTTGCCTGAAGGCAGGAAGCAATCTGAGGGATGTCACTCCGCTGTCCCATACGTGCTCTCTCGCTCTCACCAGTTCATCTCTGTTCTTTCTTTTCCAAGATGGAAAACTCTACTCGGCCACGGTGACTGATTTCCTTGCTATTGATGCAGTCATTTATCGGAGTCTTGGGGACAGCCCAACTCTACGAACTGTCAAGCATGATTCAAAATGGTTGAAAGGTGAACAAGTGAAAGAGGAAAAGCTGTATGTTTGGGGTGGGAGGGTTGTACACAGATCTTAAGGGAGATTTAGACAGACCCAACTGTAGCTTCATTTTAGTGGTGGAGTTTGACACCCAAGAAAATGGAAAATGCCTCTTTCGTCTCCACTGATTTTCCTGCCCAAGTTCCCTGAGTATTAGTATGAAAATCAATGATATAGCCTCTCTGTTTGTTTCTCTCTCTCTCTCTCTCTCTCTCTCTCTCTCTCTCTCTCTCTCTCTCTCT
>PVKC010024580.1:0-16819 GCA_004027635.1 Crocidura indochinensis | reverse complement strand
CCTAGCTTGGGGGGACCATATGGGACATCGGGGGATCGAACATCGGGGTCGCGATCTTTTCTTGGCTAGCTCTTGAAGGCAGACACCTTACCTCTAGCACCACCTTGCCGGCCCCAGGTTGTTTACTTTTTATTTCCACTTGATCTAGATTAAAAAAAATCAAGTTTTATTGTCAGTAAATTTATTTATAAAGGAACAGTAATTTCTTGAAATAGTTAAAATAAATCTGAAAATCTGATCTATCAATGTAATTTAGAGATATTGAGAAATTTCAAAATATTTGGTCAGCTCATTCAATCATAGTGTCACCATTTGGCTTCAGTGGCACTATGAAAACATCTCTCTGTGCACTATTTTTCTTATCACATTAGAATCACAGTCAAGGTAAATGATTTATTTAAGTATGCTTTGCTTCCATAGACCTGGCAAATTTTTGGACTAATCTGGCATTACTACTTCAAATGGTAAAATAATATAGATATATGTGTCACACCAATGACATTTCCAATTGTAGCAGAGAAGAAAAATCAGTAAATTCTAGAACATGTTTATATTTTTTCCCAAGGCTATCATTATCCTTTGCCTGAGAATTGTGACCAAATGAAAGTGCTTCTAGTATAAAATTTGAAAAGCATTAAATTGGAGTGCCATGAAAAATGTAATTACATTTCATTTTAGAAAGTATTAGTTACAAGATAAACTTAAAAAAATTAGACGATGGAATGAATATGAGAACCAAAGCCACTTGCATATACGTGCTTTAGAAAAAGTCTAGTATCATCTGAAAGATACAATACAATTATCCCTTGTGTTCAATATCAGAATTCTCAATCTTGATACTATTGACATTCAGGACTGTTTCAGTCATTGCTGTGGACATTATCTTATGGCTTGTAGGAGTCTGAGCAGTAGCTCTAATTTTTCCTCCTAAATGCCGGCTGGTAGCAACACCAAACTTTCAAAGGAAAGTTGTGACAACAAACGATATTCTTAGGCATGTCAGACAAACTAAGTCCAATGGTGCATGAGATACTAAGTTTCATATTTAATTTCAGAATTAAAAATTAAAACCAAATTTACTTATGGATAATATTTGGACAATCAATACTCTTTGATGGGAAGATCTTTTATTTTTAAAAATAAAAAAAGATTTCTTGGCCAGAGAGATAGTATGGAGGCAAGGCGTTTGTTTGCCTTACATGCAGAAGGATGATAGTTCGAATTCCGGCATCCCATATGCTCCCCTGAGCCTACCAGAAGCGATTTCTGAGAGTAGAGCCAGGAGTAATCCCTGAGCGCTGCCGGGTATGATCCAAAATAAAAAAATAACAGATTTGTACCCTTCTAAGCAATACTGAAGAGATCCTGGGACCACTCTTATGATCCTTTGTCAACTGGGCTATGACAGTGAGTGCTGGGGACCAAGAATAATGGTGCTCTTCAGGTCCTATGGTGCCAGGACTAATAGAACCACCTTAGTTTACAGCTAAACCAAGTGATCAACTTAGGGATGGCAGTAGGTAGTGCTGAGAGTTAAACAGGGCTATCTAACCCCAGTATTATTTTTTTCTGACTCAGAAAGATTTTTTAAGAAGAAACACCCATGTATCTGATAGAGAGTAACCAGAAAGAATATCTACTTGCCAGGACAATGGATTCAGTGACTGCTTGAAAAGAGTAGAGGTAGAATGACTTCTTTGTTTACAAGTCCACAGAATTCAATGATATGCTTGAAAAATTATGGTTTGAGTAAATAAAGTTTAAATTGTATAATTTTCATATTGACTTTATTTCAAAAAAATCACATCAATATTTAGAGAGAAACATGTTGTCAACAGCTTTGGGAAATCTTTTGACCTGCCTAACTATGTGAAAGAACACAGGGGACTAAAAGATGTCCCGATCAGCAATGTTAAAAGAGAAGAGTCATATTTTCATTCTTTGTCTGCATGATTTTCTTATTTAGAATATCTATAGAATTGAGAATATCATGGTTATCAACATTTTCTGGTTAACAAAATCCTTATGCATTCTCTATTGTTTTGCCTTTTATGTTTTTTAAAGTTTATTTCTGTCTATTTCTTTAGATTCAAAGAAAATAGATTTACAGAATACTGATTTTAGAATGAACAAAATAGGTTTTTTGAGTAGACTACAATGGTGCATATGAGTGTATTGAATGGGTTCTTGAGAAGATGCTCAAGCACCTTTACTTTCAAGCCCATTTATAAACATATCATTGTGTGTCATCTGTCAAGATCAAGCATGTTGTTCACTGAAAAAGAAATTTTTTTTTATTTTTAGAGACTACAGTATTTCATGGTATGACTAACATTTGTCATTATATAAATTTCAGGTATATACTAGTACAATAATTAGTACAAAGTCTAGTCAATATTAATCATTCTTTAGCAATATGTAAGCCCTATTGTTTATAAGCCCGGAAGATTTTTAGCATAAGTTGTAGCTGGAAGGTTGAAATCTAGTCTCCCACCTCCCCTCGTAAACATGTGATCCAAGGACATGTAACAAAATTCAGGTTACTCCTAAAAATATGTTTTCTGTTCCCTCTATTCTGATATAGAACACAGAGTTTATAGTGAGGCCAGTCAGTCATAGGAAGAAAACAGCATGAAGTTTCATTTACTTTGGCATTGCTTCAGAGCTCTCCTTTCTTCTTTGCCATGTGCTAGGTATACTATTTCTGTAAAGGTGAGGGGGACATCTGATAGGGTTCAGGGGCTACTTTTGAGGTCTCCTAGTACTGCTTGACCTGTGCAGTGCCAAAAATTGGGAGAACCATCTGTGTTGCCAGGGGACTGAACTGGAATCAGTGGTCTGTAAGATAAATGTTTTACTACCATTCTATTTTTCTGACCTTCATTGTATTTGGTTTTAGATAATTTATATGTTCTAGGAAGACCATTTTAATTAAATCATTTATCTCTGTGATGCCACATGCTTTTTTCCCTTTTTGTCTTAGTTCTTCAGAATTAAGACTAAAATATATTCTTTAAAAGAAAATCATGGCAAATTAGAAAATCTGCCTTTATTTTAAATCACATGAAAGACGAAAAAATGAGGGTCTTACTGGCAATAGTTGTCTCTTGTTTCTCACTAAATTTTTATCCTGTTCATTCAGATGTGTAGATAGCAGCTGGCAAATACATTCAGTTAGCATCCAACATATAATCAGTACATATTCATCAACAAGTTCTAGACACTATTAGAGGCACCAGGCATTATATACTCCTGCTCAGCAAACCACTTATTTGGGAATTTATCAAACTTACCTAAACTTGGACAGCATATACTTTACAAATCTATCAGAATATGAGACTGGCAGGTGGGACACAGTTCTATTCATGAGCTTGCTCTTATCTTGTGGCAACTTTTGGACAAGATCTTCAGTTCTACAGGCCTCAGCTTTGGCATCTCTGAGAAATGCAATATTGGCTAGAATAGATGATATTTACACCCTTTCTAGTTTTAACATTCTATGATCATAAATTCCATATGCTACTTTTGCAATTTTAAAAATACCTAAGAATTTACATTTAAAAAATAACAAAAATAATTGTGCTCCTTCTCTTTGTGGACATCTCTCAGTCTTCAAAAGCATTTCTTTTTCATCTGAATATTGCAGAACATTTATTTGCCATGGGGCTATATATGGACTTGTCATTAAATGTTAAAATTTGCATTAAAATAAAAATATGAAATAGTCAGCATTTATGACATTGCTGATTTTTTTGTGTGTGGGGGGTAGTTCTCTTAGAACAGCACTCAGAGGATCAGAGGTCTACTTATTGTGAACTTAACTAGCATTGCTCTGACCCAGCAATACAATGTCTACCAAGCTACACAGTAGTTCTTGGGGGACCTTGCAGTTACAGAAATTAAACTTGAGAGTCTATATATTAGAACCCTTTGAGATATCTCTCTGGCTCTGTTGAAATATTTGTGACTAAAATCTCATATAAAAATCTCAGAAGAACCTTTTATTTTTTTCCTACCAATATATTCAGCTTCAGAGTCAATATTTTTCCAAACCTCTAAAGTGAGATCCCTAATGATTATATTTTTTAAAATAATTTTATTTTTACCCAAGTGAATACAAATCTTTCATAGTAATATTTTAGATACATAGTGGCATTGAATCAGAGCATTCCCACCACCAGTGTTGCCCTCTCCATCCCTGTTCCCACCATGCATCCCATATCCTCCTCTTTTACCCCCCCACCCCCCCAGGGCTGCTAGAATAAGTGGTCCCCTCTGTGTCTAGCTTGTTATAGATTGGGTATCAATTCTGTTGTCGTTGGATTTGGATTTTGTGTTTAAGTGTGGGCTCCCTTGCCCCTGCAGGGAAACCACAAACGTGGGTTAATTTCTCAGAGGGAATATGGGTTTATAACATACAAACAAAGAACACACACAGACAAAGGAAATGGGAAAACTAGTGAGAATCAGCTAGTTTCCGTTTATTGAAAAGAGGGCAGATCATTATATATCATTCATGGCGGGGGGGGGGGGCAAACAAAGAGCAGTAAAAAAAGTGTAGAGCAAAATACTTCCTTTGAAGTATTACAGTGTTACAGAGACAATAGCATACATTTCTTCCCTAAGATTCCTCACATCGTGTAGGTATATAATAAGCAATGATCCCCTAACATAACTCCCCCTAGCACCTAGCTACATAGAAAACAAATATCACTTCTCCCAACCTACTGGATGTGTCTAGAAAATGTTCTGTCTAAACTATGTTTTTCTCCCAAAACTACTGAGTCACTGTTCCCTTTGGCTTGGATGTGTCTAGAATATGTCCTGTCTAAAATATGTTTTTCTCTCAAGGTTACTGGCCTCAGTGTTCCCCTTGGCTTGTTACAATGCCTCGCGTAGCCTTTTAGATTGACCTTAGTAAAGGCAGACTGCATCCTTTTTCAGGTCTCATGAGAGACTGCTAAAGACTGTTAGGCTTCAGGTATCTGCTAGAAACTTACTAGGCTTCAGCTCCCCACATTTAAGTCTGATCATTTTTTTTTTAATTTTTACTCAATGTTCATATGTCTGTTTGGTCTTGGTGCCATCCATTATTTCCCTCCTCAATTTATGAGGCAGAACAAAATACAACAGATATAGTTACAAGATAACAAAACAACCACATATAGACTGTTCCTCAGATATAGCTCTTGTGATGTTGGTCTATGCTCTTTAAAGACACCCAACCCATCTTTAGGGAGTGTCAAAGACATAAAGACACCACAAAGACATAGTTAAAGTCTTCACTCAGATCCAGGCTACATGCCTTTACTTTAGACTTGGGAAGAGGGAATCTATTTTTTTTTTTTTTTTTTGGTTTTTGGGCCACACCCAGTAGCGCTCAGGGGTTACTCCTGACTATGCGCTCAGAAGTCGCTCCTGGCCTGGGGGACCATATGGGAACCGGGGGATCGAACCGCGGTTCGTCCTAGGCTAGCGCAGGCAAGACAGGCACCTAACCTCCAGCGCCACCGCCTGGCCCCGAGGGAATCTATTTTTGAAGGCCCTTTTAACATTCCATAATATTATTTTGTCAGGTCACTTCGTTATTGCTTTTCCTGTAACTATTTACTGTCTGCTGTTATGTAGCACAAATTATTTTCAGATTAAGCATTTTCATCTTCCACTGCAGTGGGCCAAACTGTAAACTCAGTTTTACAAATTGTTCCAAAAATTTTAACAACTTTTAAATTAAAAAAGTCAATTTTTCTAGCATTAGGTCTTAAAAAATTAATCTCACTGCTTGTCCTCAATATAATAATTTTTATTAATATACAGACGTCTTGGCACTTTGGAGAACTCGTTAGTATCTATTGTCTCTAAAGAAAACACTTTGATGAACAAAAATAGAGATTTGAGGGTCTGATTTTAAATACCATTTCATCAATTACTGGCTTTAATTTTCTAGCTTTTTTTGTTTGTGGAGATAGTTTTCAAATTACTCAAGTGATAATAGTAAATTTTAAGTTGCTATGAGGATAGAAATGATATATAAATTTAAAACTATGAAAGAGTAGGATAAAAGGATTTTTTAATCATTATGAGTGATCATATAAAATATCCCCTATCAATTTTTATCCTGAATTTTTTATACAAGGCAAAAATTGGAAAATTGGGCCTTATTAAATTTTTGTTAGTAATATTCAAATAGTATAGCTTCTTAAAGATGATGAACATATGATGAACCTTTACATGCCGGGCAAATTCAAACTGTTCATCGTCATAACTTGATAACTGATCATTGTGTATGAAAGTAATGCATATGTTCTTAAACTAATATAGATTTTTGGGGAATTTTTTTGGGTCGAACTTAGCAGCGTTCAGGGGTTACTTACTCCTGGCTCAGCACTCAGAAATCACTCTTGGTAGGCTCCGGGGTCCATATTGGATGCCGAGGATCGAACCCAGGATCGAACCCAGGTCGTCCGCCTGCAAAGCAAAAGCCCTATGTGCTGTGCCATCGCTTTGGCCCCAGCAATATTTTTAATGCGCACTTTCTCCTCATAATTGATATGATCAAATTCATAATTTTACATATGATTATCTACCTATCCATATATAAATGTACATACACATACATACATATATATATATATTTATATCAAACCCATATTAAACTCCTCATAGGGGCCTGGAGAAATATGAAAAGGGCTAATAAGGAGTTTTTCTTGGGGCTGGAGTGATAGCATTTTCCTTGCACGCAGCTGATCCAGGAGAGAGGGAGGTTTGAATCCGGTGTCCCATATGGTCCCCCAAGCCAGGAGTGATTTCTGAGCCAGAGTAACCCCTGAGCGTCACCGGGTGTGCCCCCCCACCAAAAAAAAAAAAAGAAAAAAGTTTTTCTTGCAACCGCTTATGCTCCCCGAAAGCCATGACGTAGTTTCCCTGGACCACCGGCTAATAGTCCCCAAACAAAAACAGAAACTCAAATAATGACCTGAATTACATACTCCAATTAACCATTGTCAGGTTGAGTGTGAAGGCTTAAGAAGAAAGCAGCTTCGTTTTTAAAGGTGGAAAGCCCAAAACCGCCGAAAGGGGTAAGCAAGCTAGGCAGCAGCCAAAGGCTGTTTAACAGGACTCAAAGAAATCGACCTGCTTGCTCGCAACTGCGCTGCCCAATTGATCCTCTAGGTGGCGCAGGAGTCCTGCCACACTTCTGCATCCAGGGAAGAAGTCGTGTATTTGAGAGCCCAACGTGGTGTCTTCAGGATGTCAATACCAATTAACGCAAACCACTAATGATGCCAGCTACAGAAAGCCGCAAATCCTTTTTATTGGGGTGTGTGTGTTGGCATATAACCTCTGCTCCTCCTTTAAAGAGAAAATGATAATTGCTTAAACTAAGAGAGCACCGATTGATACTTTAAAATAAATTATTTGTGGTGATTTCTCAGTGTTTTTCAAGGCAATGATTGACCCTCCAGCCCCCAAGAACGACCCAGCGCTTAGTGATTGGTCCAGACCCCAAATTTAGAACAATCTCCGCTTATTGTGGATCTTTTGCTAAGGTAGGCAGGTACATCCATTCTCTGTGCTTTGTTTTGTTATCTGAAAATAATGTAGGCCCTCACCTCCTGAAGGTTGTAAAATTAAAGCAAAAAAAAAAAAAAAAAGAAAAAGAAAATTGTGGTATAGCACCTGCCACAGACCTTGCTACACACATCTTCATGAAACATCCTCAGTGAGGCTGGTGGAGCACTAACCCAAATTAAAACTTCTCATTTTTTTTTTTTTTTTGCCAGAGAAACAGCAAGCGTTACAGGAATCTGAGAGAGACATTGCTAGTCTCCAAGGTAATGACCAGGCATCTACATTGTTCTATATTTTGCCATATAAACAAGAGAATGTACCTGAGTTTCCACTTCTCTCTGGAAAAATATGTTGAGGGAGAGAGGAGTGTTGATAAAGTAACTGTCATTCAAGCATACCACTCTGACAGCTTCTCAGTAGCAGAATTCTGGTGCATAATAGACACCAGCACAGCAGCCTGTTCACAGCTGTTTTCCACAGAGGAGGGGGATCAGGAGGAGGTGGATATTTTCTGATTTTCTAATGACTGGAATAGATCTAGCTATCAGATTCGAGTTAAAAATTGGTGCCTTACAGTTCCATCCACAGCATACCAGGGAGGGAATTGTAGTAAGCAAGATAAGTCAGAGGAAGAACAGATACTGAATAATCTCACACATATCTAGAAAGCAGAGAAACAAGGGACTTGAAAAACCTTTGTCTTAGACTGTAAAATTGGTCAACAAACGGTGTGGAGGTAGTGAAGACTGGGTCAGAAGTGATATAACAGCAGGGGCACCTTGGTGGTGGTGGTAGTGTATATAACTATACACCAATACTATAAAAGTAAACACTATCTTTTTTTGCATGGAAGCCATTGGTATTTTATTTATTATTAAAATATTTTTATTATTTATTTAAACATCATGGTTTACAAAATTGTTTATATTATAGTTGTTTCTGACAGTGTTCCAACACAATCCCACCACCAATATAATGTTCCCTCCACCATAGTTCCTAGTTTCTCCCCCACCCTAAGTCTGCTGCCTTGGCAGGTACATAATAATTTACTTTGTATTGCTTGTTACAATTACATGTTAATGGAATTACCAGAAAAAACGCCTTTATAAAAGAAAATGAGTGAAAATTGTATCTTGCAATGGGGTTGTTGAGTCACTGTCTGAAGGTTTGTTTGTTGCCAGTTGAGCAACCTGTGTATTGTTTCATTTGTTGAACTGAGGTGGGTTCTATGTACATACAAATCTAATTTGGTACGTTTATAATGGAGTTCAGTAGAGGAGTTGAGAGGTGATGCATGGCTGTGTACACTCCTTGTTCCAGAAATTCCAGGATCTGTGGAGTTGGGCTGATGAGTTGACATGGTGGCTAGCCATCGGTGTTGTAGGTGCCACGCATCACATTACATTATAGTATAGAGATGCCAGGCAAGCTAATTCATAGTATCAAAGTACTTAAAATAAGTTGGCAAATAAAACTTAAAAACCTTTGTAATTCTGGGGCCGGAGAGATAGCATGGAGGTAGGACATTTGCCTTGCATGCAGATGGACAGTGGTTCAAATCCCAACATCTCATATTGTAACCTGAGCCTTCCAGGAGCAATTTCTGAACATAGAGCCAGGAATATCCCCTGAGTGCAGCTGGGTGTGACCAAAAAAACCAACCTCCCCCCAAAATAAAACCTTAGTAATTCTATTTTTTTTAAATTTTTGGGCCACACCCTTTTGATGCTCAGGGTTTACTCCTGGTTATGTGCTCAGAAATCGCTCCTGGCTTGGAGGGACCATATGGACGCTGGGGAATCGAACCGCGGTCCTTCCTACGCTAGCACTTGCAAGGCAGACACCTTACCTCTAGTGCCACCTTCGCGGCCCCAAAACTTTAGTAATTCTAACATATATTGGTTTCATTTTTTCAAAGTTGTTCATGATTGAGTTTTAATCATGCTTTTTTTCTTTTAGGCATTGTGGTTTGTCTACGACAATATTTTAAACATTATCTTAACCATATTATCTAAACTGTAATAGGGCAAATTAAAACGAAAATTAATGCACTAGAGAAGTACTTACCAAGGGAATTCTAGAGAAGTCATAACAAGTGGTACTTTGAATATTTTCTAATATTTAGAGTATGTAATATTGCTATATGAATATATATATGTATATATCTTGCATAAATATTTATCCATGACTTGTTATCTGATATATTTGTAGTATGGATGAGGTAAGAGGCAAGTTTTTTCTTTTCTCTTAATTTCATAGTTATCTTTTTATCTATTTTATATATTTTGTCATAAGATTTTTATTCCCATTGAATTTTCACTAATAAAGCAAGTGGGGGATATAAGGATAATGTTATAATGAGAGGCTTTCAGTTTTAGGAATTTCCAGGTACTTGTAGACATATTTTTTGGCTTTTTATTTTTAAATAATATCTTTATTTAATCACCATGATTACAAGCATGATTTTAGTTAGGTTCCTGTCATATGTATTTGAAAATTAAAGGGAAAAAATTAAAGATGCAGGTACTCTAGTTCTAATGGTATAATCTTAAGAATTCTATATTGTTAGAAATTAGTAAACTCAAAATTAAATGGGGACTTTTCATATTTCCTGCAGAAACTTAGAGATTAACTCTTGGAAGGCAAAAGCAATTGGAGATTGTAGAAAGTATGTGTCTAAATGTATGCATTCTGATATGCGTAGGTACTTCTGCTATATTTATAATGTTTTGAAAATAGAAAAATATGAAGAAACACATTCATCTGAAGAATGAGGAAACCCCTAGGAAAACACTTCAAGCCTTCAATTCCCTCCTCCTAACACCAAGAAGTGTCAAGTCATTCATCATGTATAATTAATAGATCCCTCTTCTCTCCCTTTCCAAGCATAGGCATTGCAAAATCAGTCATATGGCATTGTTGTAAATAACACTGTTTTCAACAATTTGTTTCTATGTCTGGACAGATGTATTGCTTAATTTGTCAATTTTGAAAATTTATTTATTCTACTAAATTTTCATTCTTGAATGCAAACATACACATACCTTGTAATGCAAATATGGATAGAATATTTTTCAATATTAAAAACAACAAAATTATAAATATATCTTCTCAGGATGCTAATATGTTTTATATTAAGATATGTAAGTAAGTTGAGATAGTTTAATTATGCACAGGATGCTCTTCTAGTTAAAGGAAGTATTTTAATGTAAATGTCTATTCAGCACTATATTTTGTCAGATGCTATTTACTGTTCTATGATTTTCCTTCTTCCATAAGTTTTTTGGATTAAAAATAAATTTCAACCCTTAGTGTATTAGACAATACAGAATATGTATTAAATCAGTGCACATATAAAGAATTTTTGGCTATCTGCTATTTTAGGGGAAAGGGTATTTGTATAAATAGTCCCCAAGTATTTGTTCCAGCATCTTAGAGAGTATTTATTTGAATATGAGTGTTTAGATGTGAGAATTTAAAATTTTGTGTATTTTGATCAAGACATATAATTAAAAATAAATGCAGGTGTTTATTTTAGCCTGGGAAATATATGTTGGAATTTGATAGACTTTTTGGGAAGAGTTGGTGGAAGGCCATACGGATGTTACTTAGGGACTGTTGGCAGTGCTTGGGAAACCACATGGTATTAGGGACTGAACTTGGGTTGATCTTTTGCAAACAAATATTTTAACCCCTGCTTAGTCTTTTATTAATAATTACTTCTCAAAGAAATGCAATCACCAATATACAATAAACTTTGTCCTTTTTCCTTTTTACGTATGGGTGAATGAATTATAAAATGCTTGGTTAAAATTATAGGCAAAAGAACATAAGTAAAAATGAAAGAGTAATTGACAAAATTCTATTAATTTATCTAATTATGAAAATAAAAGCTTGAGCATAAACTGGATTTCCATATTGAGTATATTTAATGAGTAATTAAAAGGAATCTTTATTGTTTTATAACACTTTCCTAGTCTTTAGGGCAAATAAAAGTATAATAGGTAACTGAAGTTACTATTACTTAAATTAAATTACTATTACTTATAGGTCTAAAATTCTAATCAATTATCTATTTATGTTATATAATTGAGACTAAGGCAGGTATTGTAACTGAAATAGAGACTTGATGATATGATTTCAACTTGATATCTTTTATTTGATAATATGGTTAATTCTTTTACCATTTTTCTGTATCTGAGCATAATAATAGTCAGTGTTATTCTAATTTCAGAAGGAACACTTGTTTTTTAGATTATGATGTAAATTAAATTCTATATCTTTTCTCTGTATACATCTGTAGGTAGTCTTAGTGACAGGTCTTTTAAGCTATATTTTGTTAAATATGAAAATGGATTTTTAAAGCACCTTGAAAATCACAACACATTGAGTTACTTGCTTTAGTGGATAGTTTAACTCTTACACTACCAAACAATCTATCTCTGGTGTGTCTGAAAAGAACTACTTTTCTTGGAAACCTTCTTTGGTGTCTGCAGAATTAAAAGTACAGGAGAAATCTTCATGTGGGAGATGAGGAGGTGATATTTAATCCTATTTGTCAGAGGCTGATGAAGTTCCTTCATAACATTTTCTGTCTTGTATAGTTGCCCATGCTCCTAGAATTCTACTCAAAATAACACATCCACTTGAATATTTAGTTAAGGAAAAAGAGAAATACAGAAGTTTTACAAAATATATAAATATTACATTGATATGTTTTCGGTTTATAATCTCAGGTACCTTAGAAACACAGATAATAACCAAAAGATAGTAAAAAAATACTGTGATTATTTTTCTCTTCCTGGAATAATTTTACTCATTTTATCTCTGATTGAAAGACTTGCTTCTTGGGCCCGGAGAGACAGCTCAGCGGTGTTTACCTTGCAAGCAGCCGATCCAGGACCTAAGGTGGTTGGTTCGAATTCCGGTGTCCCATATGGTCCCCCGTGCCTGCCAGGAGCTATTCTTGAGCAGATAGCCAGGAGTAACCCCTGAGCACAGCCCGGTGTGGCCCAAAAACCAAAAAAAAAAAAAAAAAGAAAAAAGAAAAAAAATACTTGCTTCTCATTCATTCCATTTTTATTTTTTGTTAGTGGGACAGTTTTAATTGTGTTTTTGTGATTTGTATATATATTGGTGAATTGATAAGACCTTGGATTCCTATCATGGATGAAAGAAAGACATGCAGTCTTTTTTCTGTTTTTGAAATATTTTCTTCAGAGGTCTTGCATAGGAAATGTTCACTGTTAGATTCTCCTGTGATACTGTGTGAACCTCTGGTCTGCAGCACACAGGGACCCTTGCCCTTCATTAACAGAGAATCCCAGTTCAGCAGTGGTTTGAACTTTTCTTTATTCCATTTGAATGCACTTACATTTAAAGGTAACTTTAACTGCTACATTTTCTTAACTTCTGAAGAGATATCATGGAGACACATCCCTGGCATGTCTCTATAACCCCAATTTATTCCTTGTAGACTGTACTGTACTCATATTGAAAGATCTAAAAGAAAGTAATGTTATTGCTAGATAGCTCACTGCATTGAAGAATCTTAAGATATATGGATTAGCTAAGGTTCTAAAGAAAAGTTGCATAAACTGGAGTCATAAAAACAGCATACTGCTGAGACTGTCTTTGAAAATGTGTAGCTTAGAATAAAGGGGCTGATTTTACCACAGCAGTAAAATTGCAGTAGGTCAGCACTTGTAGCTTTGATTGCTGCTTAGAACTTCAGACTTTAGATGTTATGAAAAAGAAGAAGTTATCATGTGTGCATTTAAGAGATTTACTTTAAAATGAAAAAAAAAGTCAGATCATTATTGAGCACCTACTTATGCAAGATGTGGCATTATTTATTTATGTTTAAAATTGAACATTGGCACACAAGAAATTAAAAGGAAACTGAATAATATAATTTTCAACTTCCCCCAAATAGAAAAATTCTTATTAAACAGGACAGCTAAATATAATATAATGCCATAACTCACACAATAAACTAATTTCAACTTAAGAAATTAGTTTTACATGAGCCTAGCTATTAGTATTAGCTGCCAGAAGACTGACATGTTCATTATTTTTATTCTCCCTCACTGAGGTTTTGCTAGAGTAGGATTGCTATACATGAATTCATGAGAGAGTCAGTAAAATAGTGAAGGATTGAACAAATTTTCTGAAAGGTTTGAGGACTGAAAAATTCAGCTCTGATTTTAATGTAATATTCACAGAATTCAGTAACAATTTTATGAACTTATTATTGTAGATGGACAGAGGATGAAGCTTAGTAGTAAGCCTTTGTCTAGTATGTAAGATCCTAGATTCAATCCCTAACAAAGAAAATGAAGAGACAAAGATAAAAAAAAAGTTAAGTGATATTATGGTGGAGCAAACACAGGAGGATGAATTGTTTCTAATATGCTCCCAGAAATTGCTATTTTTAATATATTTTTTATTTAAGTAACATGATTATAGTTGGGTTACAGTCACAAACAGAGCACCCCCTTTCACCAGTGTAACATTTCCCTCTCCCAGAGCCCCCTTCCCATCTCCTGCTAGAAATGGCTATTTTAAAAATAGAATTGTGTGAGAGCTAGAGAGATAGTACAGTGGGTAGGACTGATCTGTGTTCGATCACTTGGCATACCATTATATCCCTTCCAGAAATGACTGCTGAGGGCAGGGCCCAAAGAAAGCCCTGGTACTGCTGGATGTGGCACCAAATAAAAACACAACAATAACAACAACAAAATTATCCTGTACCAATTGAGAGTAATTACTCTAGAACAATCTTTGTTTGCTAGTTTTTTGTATTTGCCCCCCACCCCCACCCCACTGTGGTTCTCAGGACTTACTCCTGTCTCTGCATTGTGGTGTGCTCAAGGGACCATATAGAGTGCTGGAAAACATACTCCCTCTGTCCTATAACTCTGGCTCATGATCGAAGTTTTGGAACTTTATTAGTAATTTTCAATACTGGTTTAATTTTGATTGGACAATACTTGTTTTCCTTACATAGTTTCTTGAAGAAATAATGACATTTCAAAAGTTAAACAAGTACTATCAGAAAACCTATGCTTAGCATGATGGGAAGTTTAGAGAGAATTCAGCAGATGATATCTAATATTGGCTGGCTTAGGAGTTGGTGGGTTGGACGCTAAAGGTTGAGAAAGCACCTGCCACAGTATGGACTAAACAGAAACCTTTCAATATTACCATACATTTCAATGTTATAGAGCATGTGTATGTGAGTGAACGACACATGTGTGGGTAGAATCTCTCTCCCAGTCTAAATTTATCTTCAGAGTCTTATTATGTTTATAAATTTCACACTTCCCTCCTCCATATCCTGTGGTACTGGTAGGCATTGCATGAACCACGATTAGTATTAGAGTCTCTTGAACAAACCTATGCCTACCTCTTGAGCCACATCTCAAGCCTCAGAATGAGGCTGTATTTGATATAAGAATAGTGTCCTCCCCTTGTCTCATACATTTTAGAATATAATTTATAAGTTATTAAATTTTAAAGAATTAAACAATTTTATTTAATTGTAGGGACTTAGGAGAATGCTATAAATTTATTTTGAAATTTCCTAAATAAAGATCTCTAATGGAATAGAAGTTGTTTGACTAAGAAGTATATTCTATTGATTCTATTTTTTCTCTTTGCTCTCATCAATGCTTGCTTTTTTCCTTTTTAATTTTTTTTTACTTTGGGTTCTCTGATCAACTATTGGTTTTCTCTTCATTCTATCATTTGTTGGTAAATCTATCTATAATGCTAGATTGATTGTGACACTGTCTTATTTAATATAATAAATATGATCACCTTTAGGTACATGTTCTTAATTAATTCTCCATAAATACCTACCTTCTTTTGTACTCATAGATTGTTTTTCTGTTTCTCCTTATGATTTACCCTACAATTTTACCTTTTTCATAGTTACATAATCCACCTCAGGTTTTCTGCTTTTCAGTTTCTGAGACTCTGCTTTTATCTCCCTCATTAAGACCTCTCCTTCCTCCCTTCACACTAGCAAGAATAAAGAAATTAAGAAATATTGGGGCTAGAGTAGTAGTACAATGGGTAGTGCATTTACTTTGCATGTAGCCATTCCAAATCTTCCTTGTTTCCAAACCCAACAGAAATAATTCCTGAGTGTATATCCAGGAGTAACTCCTGAGCACCACCAGGTATGCCTCACCCCAACAAACAAAAAATACAGGAAACTATTTGTCTCCTGACTTCTAATTGCATATTTGTGATATATTGAAATGACAGCCTATGAGAATATCTATTTTTGAGTTTATACAAAGAAATTTTCAGTTTATACAAAGAGAATTATACTGTTTTTCAAATTTGTCTGAGTTTTATTTATTTAACTATGCTTATGTTTATTTATGAACTTCATTCAAGTAATGAAATATTATTGCACGAAGCATATACATTCGATAGGCACATGGATCATTCATTTTGAGCATGGGGAGGGGTAGGATGTGAAGCATGTACAGGGAGCTGGTTGAGAGAAAGAGTTGTGAGAAGAATAACAAAGATTACAGAGTTTTCTGGTGAGAATTTAAGTTTTAAAAGAATATTTTCTGGTTAAATAGTTGGATGTCCTTTTACTTTGATTTTAGAAGTAACAAGATCACTTACTGTTAACTAGAATACACTCTACTCACTATTATTCACTGATGTCAGATCAGTGTTGGAGTTGCATTGCACCAATGAGATAGTTTATAGACATGGGATGTTAAAAATGAGAAGCTAGAGATAGCATGGAGGTAAGGCTTTTGCCTTACAAGCAGAAGGTCAGTGGTTCGAATCCTGGCATCCCATATGGTCTCCTGAGCCTGCCAGGAGCGATCTCTGAACATAGAGTCAGGAGTAACCCTTGAGTGCTGCCGAGTGTGACCCAAAAACCAAAAACCAAAAAAAAAAAAAAAAAATGAGAAGCTACTTTAATGTAGCTTTGTAGCTTCTAACATAAAAATACATTGGCAATTCCTCCATACATTTAAAAATATTATTCATTAAAAATAATAGTGCTTGAACTTGAGTATTTATCAGAACCATAAAGATGAGCTTTTCTTAAAAATTAGTTTATTTTGGGGGCTCAAGAGACAAAATAAATGTACATGTTAAAATAAATAAAAATTATTTTATTTAAAGATCATGAATCAAATAGATGACATAGTTTATCATATTTCTTTCCAGGTATGTGGCATAAAATTATTAAAAAAGAAAAAAA
>PVKC010024579.1:0-16826 GCA_004027635.1 Crocidura indochinensis | reverse complement strand
TTATTTTTCACACAGTCTCTGTTGTTGGTATCATGTTTCTGTATTGAAGATCCTGGAATTTGTATATCCTACAGTGAAGTCAGGATGGTGCAGAGCGTTCTCTAATTTCAACTCACAATTAAAAGGGCAATGTAGAAAGCCCTGTCCAGTAAGCAGGTTGTTGTGCGTGCTAAGTCTTCTCAGTGTTAAGGGAAGACTCTTTTGAGTAGATCGATGTCAGAGCAGCAGTAGGATCTTCCTTGGTAGAGGATTTCTTCCAGGTGATGTTATAGACAACTTTGGATATTTCATAGATGGCTTCCCTGGTTCAGGGGTGAATGGATAATGCCCATTATTCTGAGGCCTGTGTAAGGTCATAGTGTCAATGCTCAGGGTGTAAGGTTCCATTGCACTACAAGATTTGTGTGTTCCTATCTCTATTAGATAAGAACTTATTTGTATGTATAGTATTTTCCATTTTAATGTGCCTATGCAAACAAGGAATAATGCCACATGGCATTATCAGTGCATAAGGGGGCAGCAAAAACAAGTCCAACAATCCCCGTAACTTGATTCAAACATAAGCATTAAACTGAGGAACTTTTTCACCAAAATTCCTTATTGAACAGTTCACAAAGAGAAGAAAAGATAAAAAGTGGGGAAAATAAACAATCTAACATATAACAGTGGACACAATTGGTACCGTTTAAGGGGATATTCAATAATAGTTATAGCAGTTGCGGGAATATATCTACAATATTCAAAGGAGATATGCATGTCCCTTTTATTTCATTAGAAATAGTAGGGAAGAGGGTACTAAATCCTAGACACCACTTTGGTCTGTGATTTAGCCTTCCCAAGTCTGCAAAATGACTCCCCGCAGTTACACATCAGGAAATACATTTGAGTGGGAACTAATCAGAAACCTAGTATGGTAGCAACCACAGTTACACAAATGAAAGAAGGAAGAGGCCAAGAGGTCGCAGAGAGTAAACAAGTAGGAAAAGAGTACTGATCTTTTCCCAGCCTGAAAGTCCATCCTCTCATTTTTATTTTCAATATATACGGTATGCTCAGGGACATTAGCCCCTGTGCGGTTTTTAAAATGAAGACCAATGAGAAAAAAAGTACCAGTGAATTTCCCAACATACACCAGTGCTGCATCGGCTTGCCTTCCTCCCCATGCGTCCCACCCTTAGTGTAGGGAGAGAAAGGGGGAAAGCCTGAGGACCACTATAGAGTCTACTTGAACCAGCACTCAAGGAAGGTCTGGAGTCCAGGGGAGAAATAGGGGAACTGCTAGGGGCCTGCCAAGCCTCCCAGCACCCTGAAAGCTAGGGAGTAGGCCTCCGGCATGGGGTGTCCCCTAACCCCATACCTTGGAAGTGTTATCCTCCAGGATCAAGGAACCAGAAGCCAAATATCTGCCTGGCCTCCTCCCCATGCTCCTCCCCCTAGAGTAGGGAAGGGGGGAAGCCTGAGGACCCCTAATGAGTCCACCTAAAACCCACTTCAGGCTACCTGAGTCAGCACCCAGGGAAGACCTGGAGTCCAGGGGAGAAATAGGGGAACTGCTGGGGGCCTGCCAAGCCTTCTAGCACCCCCAAGCTAGGGAGAAGGCCTCTGGCATGGGGTGTCCCTTAACCCCATACCTGGGAAGAGTTGGCCTCCAGGATCAAGGAACCAGAATCCAGATATCTGCCTGGTCACCTCCCCATTCTCCTCCCGACAATATTACTTTTAATGGGAAAAATCTGAAAGTATTTCCACTGGCGTAAGACTGTCCATTGTACTCACTCTTGTTAAACATATATTTATTATAATTTCTATCAATAGCAATCAGGCAAGAAAAGGAAATAAAAGAAATCCAAACTGAAAGGGAGGAATTTAAAATATCTCTATTTGCAGATGACATGATGAAACACCCAAAGAGTCCACAAAATAGTTCCAAGAAAAAATAAGACAATGCAATAAAGTGTCTAGCAACAAAGTCAATACACAAAATACAGTTGCATTCCTTTATACATTTAATGGCACAGAGAAGATTAAAGAGTGTATCCCATTTACAATACTGTCCCAAAGCATCAGTCACCTAGGAATCAACCTAACAAAAGATGTGAGACCTATATTATGAAAACTTCAAAACACTTTAGAAAAAAAATTGAAGAAGACATAAGAAAATAGAAAAACAGGGGTCGGGCTTTGGCGCTGGAGGTAAGGTGCCTGCCTTGCCTGAGCTAACCTAGGATAGACCGCGGTTTGATCCCCTGGTTTCCCATATGGTGCCCAAAGCCAGGAGCTACTTCTGAGTGCATAGCCAGGAGTAACCCTTGAGCGTCACTGGGTGTGGCCCAAAAACCAAAAAAAAAAAAAAAAAGATAATAGAAAAACATTCATGCAGATCGGTTAGAAGAATAAATATGATGAAAAATGACCATTATTCCTAAACTATTATATATATTCAATGCAAACACTATACCACTTCAGGAAATATTCTTCAAAGACTTATAAGAATCAATTATAAAGTTTTTGTAAAATCATATAAAAGTTAGGATACTCAAATCCATATTACAAACAGGAAACTGGGAAGCATCTCATTGCCTAACTTGAAGGTCTACTACAAAGCCATAGTGGTTAAAATAATAAGGTATTAGAAGAAAGACTTTCATACCAATGATCAGAATAGAATATACAGAGACAACCTTCATGTATATGGACAATTGATCACAAAGGAGGTAAGTATGTGAAATGGGATAAAGACAGTATTTTCAACAAATGGATTTGGAACAATTGGAAAATAAAGTGTAAAAAATTAATTATTGACCCATATCTCACATCTTACACAAAAATTCAAAGTGGATAGACCTTGAAATTAGGCTGAATTTATAAAGTTCATTGAGGAAAATTTAGATGAACACTCCAAAACTTGGACATCAAAGGAATTTTCAAGGACAGGATGCCAATGGCAAGGACTATAGATTCAAATCTGAATGAATAGGACTACATCAAACTAAAAAGTTTCTGTATAGCAAAAGAACATAGGTTAAAATTAAAAGACAGATAACTCAATGGGAGAAAATATTTTCACTCAATACATCAGATAAATGTTTGATATTTAAGATATACAAATTATTCTAAGATTAACTCCCCAAAGCCATAAACCCTTCTCTGAGGGAAACCAACAGATGGCCAACAGGCATATGAAAAATTTGCTCATTATTACTCATCATTAGAAAAAGCCAAAATAAGACAACAATGAGATATTATCACCAAAGAGGATAGCACATATAAAAATATTGAGAATAAAAAATTGTGTTGTCAGGGATGTGGTGAGAAAGTAGCACTCATCTGCTGCAGGTCAAAATGCTGCCTGGTCCAATCCTAATGGAAAACAAAACAGTAAGGAGGGTTCTCAGTAAACTAAGAATCGATCTACGTTAGAATTCCTAACTACAAATAAAGACAAAAAGTAAGAAAATGGAACAGATTGCTAAAAAAATAAAATAAAATAAGTAAAATGCACCAGTGGGATAGATGATTATATGGAACATTTCAGGACAATTAGGTTTTTTCTTAATTATGAGAGAAACTGACACAATGAAGTTACATACATGCAAACATACACATTTAACATTATTCAACTAAGAAATATAAAATATTCTTCAGATTATATCATATGTTGAGACATGAGCTGTATCAATTTATACTTGAACTTTGAAATCACATCATATGCTTTTAATCAAATAATACTTCAAGGATAAAATTTAAGCACTTTAAGAGATCAAAAAAAGTCATAAATGTGGAGACAAAGCACTTTGTTAACAAGTAACTATTAAGTCAATGAGAAAAATAAAAAAAGAAATTAAAAAATTCATAAACAAAAAAAATTCATGACAAAAAAGCAGCCAAACATTTGTGATTTGTAAAATCAGTATTAAGAGGAAAGTTTTATAGCAAGATAAGCTTATTGGTAAAGAAGTTTCAAATAAATTATTTGAGTAAACAACTTAACAAACAAGTAAAAGAACAATAAGAGAATTAAATTATGAAAGTAATGGAAGAAAACAAAAATTAGAACTAAAATAAAAAATAAATGACAGAAATACTATAAATAGTATATTATAAATATAAGTAATATTAATATAAGAGAATAAAATTTAGAACTGAAATAAAATATAAATATAAAACAATTATCTTCTGAAAGAATAAACAATGTTTGCAAATCTTTGCTAGACTAGAAACAATAATGACAGCAACAAAAGTAAAGACCCTAATGAAAAGGATCTGAAATGAAAAGAAAGAAACCATTATAAGAGAAAACAAAGACAAAGAAATATAAAATTGTCATTAACAATTCTATGACACTAGATAATCTTGAAGAAATGAATGCATTTTGAATCACATGCCCTCCCAAGATAATGAAGAGAAAACAGAAACAAATTAGTTGAGCATACTAAACACAAAGGAAGGAATGGAAATAGGAATCATACTTTTTCCAAAAACAAAAGGACATTCTAACAGAATGCTACTCAATTATAGCAGAAAGTGACACTTTCATTTTAAAGCAATAAAGATAGTATTGTAGACGGTCATTGTAAATGATATCAATCAGAGATAAATTCTGGATGGTCACACTTACATAAACATAATAATAAATACAGATGATAGTATACAAAAAAACTAATTCATAAACTCTAAAATAAAACTGTGGGAATGGAGCAATAACACAGCGTCAGGGGGTTTACTTTGCATGTGGCTGACTGGTGAAGGACCTGAATTCGATCCCTAGCATCCCATGAAATCTCAGCACAAAGCCAGGAGTGAGCACAAAGCACTGGATGTGGCCTAAAAACAAAAACAACAAATTGTGATTAGCACTAGTGAAAGAATAGCAGAAGATGCTTTTTGGATTGTGATGGAGGGTTGTTGCATTTTATAGTGGTATTATTGCTATAATAATATATACTGAAATATTAACATAGAAAATCATGTCAGCCAGAGCTATTATAATAAAAAACTGAGTATTCCAATAAATATAAATAAAATAGATATTGATTATTAAATAGATGGACAGGTAGTATAGTGAGGAAGAGGCGTGCCTTGTACTGTGACTAATTCCTGGCACTCTACGGTAACCTGATCAACACCTCAAGTGAATCCTGAATTTAAAGTCAGAAGTAAGTCCTGAAAGCCACAGAAGTAACCCCCAAGCAAAATGAATAAATAAACAAAATTAAGCAGATGTTGATATTTACTATCATCAGATAAATATTTACTAATATAAGTATTATACTTAGTATTGATATTAATTTATAAATTGGCTACATTTAAATATACCTACTTTTTAAATAGAACTGAAGTTACAAGTCATTCTATGATTAATTACAAATCTGTGGTTTGCTACTTAATTGTGTGAAATTAACAATTAGAAAATACTTGGGCAATTGAAATAATAATTATATATTGATCTCTACTTAAAATGTAAAATATGCCAGTCACTTGAAATTTAATGACCTCTTATAATACAGAGCTGAATATGACTTTTATGCAGGGGTATGGTAGATGGGAGAAGAAATAAGTAATAAGAGCTCTAATGCACTTAGTATGAGCAAGGAAGGATCCCCTCATAGTGCATTGCCAGATTGCTAAATCATCTCTCTGCCACCCTATCCAGTGGTCCTCAGACTACGGCCCACGGGCCACATATTGTATTTGTTCCCATTTTGTTTCTTCACATCAAAATAAGATGTATGCAGTGTGCATAGGAATTTGTTCGTAATTTTTGTTTTTACTAAGTCTGGCCCTCCAATGGTCTGAGGGATAGTGAACTGGGTCCCTGTTTAAAAAGTTTTAGGACCTCTGCTAGTATTACTAACACATTAAAAAAAATCGTGTGCCAGAAGAATTCAACTCCAACAATTACAAAAGGTTTCTTTGTGCTATTGGACTTTTTCAGCATCTGGTTCTTTCAAGGAGAAACAGTTCCTGAAAAAAATGATGTCTCCTATAAGCTTGTCATGATATTTCATTTTCCTTAGTTGTGTTTTCCATTAAGTACAAGATGGGCCTGATTGTATTGTTTGAATTTTAGCTGATGATTACTTGGGTGCAGTGATTTCTTGGTTCCTTATTTTGTATATGTTTGTATACACATCTGTGTGTATACATGTACATGTATATAATTTGTTTATATGTATATATACAAGTATATATGACTTCTAAAGAAGCATAATAATTTACACTTGTAATAAGACTGGGATGTCACGGGGGTACATAATAAAAAGTGAAGAGGTTTAGAAAACTAGTTTGATTAAAGGCCTTTCATATTTTCGCTTAGTGTAAAAAATACTCAATTTATGTAAGAGTTGTTTATGTTCTGGCCAAATAATCCCAGTCTTTATAGAAAATAGAAAATCCTTGTTTTATTCAAAATGAAACAAAAATTCTCATTCACCCTAATTACTAAACAAGCAGCAAGGCAACCTCCATTCTCATAATCTCTCTTGTCAGAAATAAACACACAAAACATGATTTCAACTGATTTCATTTCTATGAAGATTAATTCTCACTTTAGGGCTCACCCCAACTTTTTGTTTAAATGCTCACACAATACAGATGTTTTGCATCTTTGTACTTGTCTGAGAACCTAATACCTATCTTCCTAAACTGTGGAATATAAACCCATCACAGGAGAGAAACAGAATATGACAGGCCAAAAATTAATGTTTTAAATATAAATTCATGCATGATTGACTATCAGTAAATCTTTTATTTGCAAACATATTATATATCCTTATGTATAGATATGTAGATACACATAAATTATAAGTTACACATAAATACTTAGGGCTCTTCAAAAACTTCTCAGATAAAAAGAAAACCATTTAACAACCTTAATCTAATACTAGGATATCTGTTTCCCTTCCCCAGGCCAAATGCTAATCTTACCTGATGGTCAGGCCCACCCACTCTTGGGAGTGTTTTGTAAGGATATTATTTAGAGGGGGTAGTGTGAGAGAGATTCAGCAGCAGAAGTCTGAGCAGGATGGAGAGATAAGAGACAAGTTGGGTGCAGAGAGGCTGTTTAGCTTAGAAGTCACACATGGTGGCTAGGGCCTTGTAATGAAACCTTGTCTACTAAAACTTCATGACAGCTTCGTGGGTGATTTCCTGAACCCTCAGACTCACTTCTCTAAAGGTGCATCAGACACCAGGCAGACTCAATGCACCATCAAGGACTTTATACTTAATATTTAATTCAACAGATATTAAACCAATTTCCCTCCAATTTAGTTCACTCTAAATATCACTTCCCAAACTCCTTTGAAACTTTCTGGGTCTTATCTAGATTTGATACCAAGTTTCACGCACCACTTGAGCATCACTTTTTGTGATGCTCACAGTGACTGGAAAAAAATGTTAAATATTTACATTTGGAAAATATATATGTATATGTACATGTAAGTGTATATAAATTATTAGTGCCATAACTATCAAGAGGAAAGAATTTATAATGCCGTTGTAAGAATTATTATGCAGTTTGTTATTATTTTTTTTAACATGAACTGGAAAATTTTACTAAATGCCACCAATTTAGGAATAGAAAGCCAAACTTAAGGCAATTAATTTCTAGTACCCTGAGTTTTCTGTTGTTTATTTGCATTTCAATGCATTGTTTTCCTTTTTGTTTGTTTTTTTGGGGGTACACACCCAGCAGTTCTCAGGGGTCACTCCTGGCTCTACGCTCAAAAATCCCCACCAACAGGCTCAGGGGACCATATGGGATGCCTGGATTCGAACCACCATCCTTCTGCATGTAAGACAAATGCCTTACCTCCATGCTATCTCTTCTGCCCTGCTAATGCATTGTTATCCACTACATTTCTAATACATCTGTAATGCAAAATAATCACCTTAATTTATTATTAAGGTAATAATTAGTTTGTCACTGAAACCAATGATTGGAACCTGGTGATATGATACATAGTGCAAAGTTGTTGCAGGCAGAGATATTCTTGTAATGAACTTTTGGGAAAGAAGAAAATTTAAGAAATTGTCCAAGCCCTGAAGTTGCCCAAAGGAATGAGGAACAACTTCCTTTAAGATGCAAATACTGAACTCTGTGGAGATGGAGAACCTTAGCTCCACCTAGAGAAGGATGGCACAACAACTTACATAACACAGTTCCACCTTTTTTTTTTATTTCTCCCCTCACTTCTTTTTTATTATTTGCTTGTTTTGGTTTTTGGACCACACTCAGTGGCCCTCAGGGGTTACTCATGGCTCTGTGCTCAAAATTCGCTCCTGGCAGGTTCTGGGGACCATATGGAATGCAGGGAATCAAAACCGGGTTCATCCATCCTGTGTTGACCATGTGCAAGGCAAATGCCCTACTGCTTTGCTACCTATTCTGCCCCTCCTTTTCATTGTTTTTACTAAAAACACTTCCCTTCACAAACAAATAAAATAAATATAAGAGAAAAATAAAGGAGTAAATGTAAAATAATATAATTCAAAGTTAAATTTATATGCTCATTGAATAAATAGCAAAGTATAAAATATATTCTATTTCTTAAAAGAAAAATACAGGTGCATCACTAGCAAAGTGCAAAAATTCAATAAACACTATTTAGCTGTCATTTATCACCTGATGCTGAAACAATGCATCAGACTCAGTTCCATCTCCTGACTCACTAGAAATGATTCACATTTCCAATTTCTCTGTGTCTAATGAAGAAATTTGCAGGCAGATAGATGGGGAGCAAGGTACTTCTGAGAAATAATGAAAAGAGAACCGTCTATCCTTAAAGCAGCCCCAGGGCATGAAGAACACATCCCCTTGATAGGTAAATCCAGAAAAACTGAAGCATTGCCTTCATGCTGAAATTCAAGACCCCACTCATAAAGGTGAACCCCTCAGAAAAGGAGAAGTTACAGAACAATCTATGAAATACCAGAAAAACCATCAAAATCATGAGGGAAGAGGTTGTGAAGGGATTATCAATAATGCAAGGCTTTGCTGTCACCCGGCCCAGATTATCCTCTATGTTTGTAAAGAACTCAATTAAACATAAAATGATTGAAGGGATTGTATAGAATATCCTCCACAAAGCAATTTGAGAATTTTTCCTTCAAGCCCGTATTCTATCTTCCTTGAAAACACATCTCACTTATTTCTGTTTCTTTGCTTGTTTTTATTTCACTCTAGAGAAGTTGGTGTTTTCTCTTGAACACATTATTTCCTAGATTTCTCTTTCTACACATCTTTCCACTTAAATTTCATCAGAAAAAAGAATCTTATTTCACAATTTCACTCCTCTTGAACTTCCTTTCACAAGGGGAGACAATGAAGACCTATGCTAAAGTTAGAACTGACTGTCCTTTCCTGTAAAGAGTAAACATTCCTTGATCCAGTCTGAGTCCATGGTTCTTGTTTTAGTAACCTGGAAGCTAAGACCAGCACAGAACAAGTGGACATCAATCACAGTTTGACAGCTATATCCTGGGTTTGGCAGAGAATAAATGCCAGTGCCATAGAGGTGATCATAGCTGACTTTACCAGTTATGACACAAACAAAAGATTTCTCAGAGCAAGAGTAGCTGAGGTGGAATGATAGAGTGGATGAAGCACTGTTCTCTCATCAACCTCTCTCTACTCATCTCTCATCTCATCTCTCTTTCAACTCCTTTCTTTATCAAGCCTGTAATATCTTGGATAAGACATTCATAATTCCCTAGACATCCAACTTCTGGAAAACTCAAAGTAAACCAGATGGCAAGTATAAATAAAAAAATTCTAGAATCATTATTTACTTTCCTCAACTTGCTTTCTTGTTTTCTTAAAAAATAAAACAAAATGAAACACTGAGTTCAAATTCCTACTGGGGATATGGGTAAGCTGTGTGATCCAGCATCCACCCAGGGTGCCCTTCAAGCAGGATACCTGAGTTCAACTCCTAGCAGGAGACCTGGGTTTGATCCCTAGCACCACAATGAGGAAAATCAAAACATGTCTTCTTGAGGTTCCATACATCAATATCAATCCTTTTCCCCAGTTTGAAATCATGTTTCTTTAAAGGGATGCCAGAACAGACAATCTCCCCATTCTGGGTATAACCAGCACAAACCATAGTTGTAGAATAACAGCATGAGATATGATACTCATATCATATGAGTTTTATCATATCAGACTGCTCAGAGCCGAGACTTCAGGGTGCCATGAAGAATAAAACGGGATATTGACCAACAGAAAAAAACAATGTATGTCACAATCTGGCCTAGAGTGCCCTAATCATTATATTTATTCCATGCTTTTTAGCTTTGCTTTAGGTAATTATTAGAATTGAGAGTGGGAGTCTGGAAAAAGCCTGCACAAACTGTGTATTTGCACAAATTGACTATTCTCCCCTTGTTTGGGGTTCCAAGTTTCTAACCTGAGTGCCCTCAGCACTGAACTTTAATAAATATATATCTATAATTTACTCTATGTCTTCTGTACTGCTTAGCAGACAGCCATGTAGCAGTAGGTAAGATCTCTTCTCATTTTAAACTTAATGTCTCAAAACAACCAGAACAAAACCAAAGCATTATAAATGTCTCATCTGTGACATAGGTATAGAAAGGTAAAGAGTTTCAAGAAAGAAAGAATTTTGTCAAATGTTGCTGATTTTATTACCTTAGAATTGTACTGTGGGGGTTGATAAAACAGACATTTGTAGGGACAAATATCAACAGAGAAATAGATCTGGTTTCAGCCTCTAGGAGTGTGATTTGTGGGCAGAGTTGGAATTTTAAAAGTGAAAATAACCAAGTTTTAAAATGTAGGTATTGAGGCCAGAGCAATTTAACAGTGGTTAGAGCACTTTATCTTGAACATGGCTTTCCTGGGGTTGATCCTTTTTTTGTTTGTTTGTTTGTTTGTTTTTGGTCACACCCGGCAGCGCTCAGGGGTTACTCCTGGCTCCATGCTCAGAAATTGCTCTGGCAGGCATGGGGGACCATATGGGGCACCCGGATTCGAACCGATGACCTTTTGCATGAAAGGCAAACGCCTTACCTCCATGCTATCTCCCCGGCCCCCTGGGGTTGATCCTTAGCATCAGATATAATACCCTGAGTCTGCCTGGAGGCTTATTGTAATGCCAGAATTAAACCTTGAGCACAATTAAAACCTTGAACCACAATCAGTTGTGGCCTAAAAGCAAAACAAAATAAAAGTTAAAAAAGAAAAAAATAATAATAATGTAAGTATCTTGGGTCCATAAAGATAGTACGAAAGGAAGTGACTGCCTTGTATCCAGTAGGTCTGTTTTTATACCTGGCCCCACCAATATTGTCCCTTGAGCACCACCAGGAATGATCCCAGAGCACAGAGCCAAGATTAATACTTGATCACAGTCAGATATGCTGCCTCTCAAACACAAAGCAAACAAACAAACAAACAAAAACATTGAAAAAAAAAAAAGAACAGCAACAGTCAGAATAAAAATCAGGCTTGAGGATTTCATTTTTCTGAAGGTATTTGAAACAAATTATCCAAATGGCCATTAGGGAAGAAGTGGTCTCCCCAGTGTCTCTTCCTCCTCTGTTCCCTACCTAACATCTTTTAAGTATGGTTAAAGAAAAAACTCATATAATTCTTAGAATTAATAATTGTTACCTATTATCTTCCTCAAGATAAAGACGATGTTGATATGAAAAAAATTCTTCTCCTTATTTGGGGAAAGAACTATTCTTAGCAGTAATCAATTGAAAAAATAGCAGTCAAGTCAGTAAGTTGACTTAATGCTACAATTCAAGTTTTCCTCCCAAACTACCTCTGAAAGGCAGCTATTTGTTTTCTCTGACCAGGAAGTCACCCATTCAGGGATACTGAGATGTCACCGAATATTTCCTTGTCTGAACAATTCACATCAATGTATGACTATGATGGCAATACAAACATTGGTGCTTAAAACAGGATACAAAATTCATCACACTTTCAGACTTGATGTGCCATATATACATCACTAAAAAAATGGCCTAGTCTTGAAAATATATAGATATATTAATATAACATGAATGTACACTTTATATGAGTTTATGTACACAAAATCAGAGCTCCTGAGTTTCAGGTTTTCTGTCTTTCATCCCTACAGAATCCTTTCAATCAACTCACTGACAAGGGTCATGCAACAAAATTGCTTTTCTGGACAAAACAAGAGCCTTCCTTCACCACTGTGCCCTTCACTGTAGCAATGCTTTAATTTGGGCAGAGCCCAGGCTGACTTGATTTGTGTTCATGGTTTAGCTTCTAAAAGAATGATGAGATCAAATGAGCTTCCAATTCTTTATTTTTCTTCCATGCCTTAATGTGAATTTTGCTGAATTAATCTTTTAATTTAATTTTAAGCTCTTTTATTTCTTTAAATTTTATTACTGATTATTGCTAAAAATAAATAAAAAATATTAAGCCAATCCAATTAAATCTGACAGTATCACTTTACTTATGTTTAGGTTGTATCTCTTTGTAATGCTAGGGATCAAACTCAAGGTCTCAAACATACAAGGCAAGAACTCTACAGCTTCTATATACCTAAGTTAGCCTGTTTAGATACAAATTTTGCAAAAAAAATAGTTTTTAAAATTAAAGATATTAATATTGATAGCAATTTCATATTATCAAGACTGCTTTTACATAAAGATCGAAAAGGTATTTATTTCATATTAATGTACAAAAATTGCTTTTATAATGTGCTTTATTTCCATAACTTTAGATATGTGGCTTACTAAGGCAAACATTTTTCTATATGAGTGATAATTTATGTGATTAGAAGTTCTCTTATATTAGGTCATGAAATTAATTTTCATCTTAATTAGTGCCCACAGCAATGATTATATTAATAATCCATTTAGCTAATTGCATTTTGCTAAGTTAGTTGTATTGCATTTGGGGCATTACTAATATGTGAAGGTCAAAATGTCTTCCTTTCAGTATCCAGTAACTCATATAAGGCAATAATGAATAAAACAAGTTGTATTTATGTGCAAGTCCTACAATAGCTATATTCTCAGATTTACTTGACAAGCATATCCTGAAGGATATGAGAGTCAGCAATCTCAAGTTCAAGTCTTTTGTACATAGAGGGCTTTAATTTACCCTAATGGAGAGCAACACAATGTTAGAATTCTAACCTGTTAAAGAGAATTTGCTAAAATAAAATATATTGTATTTACCATGGGGATTGTAACTGTGTAGATGACATTTCTATTATTTCCCAAAATTGTCCTCTTTCCCATCAGACAAAACCTAATTTTTATGCCAAATTGAAGTAATAAAATTGTTTTAAAGAACAGTAAGTCAAAAAGTATTGGAGGAAAGAGTTAGGCAAAGTGCATAAAGCCATAATTTCTCAAAGAGCATAAGTAGATTTGGTCTCATTTTCTCCTTTAGAGAAATTGTATAATGCATATAAATCGCTTAAAAGATCACAATCCCTATTCTCCTTGAAGATTGGCAGGAACCAAAGTACCACCGTCCATTTATCTTGTTTCATAGCTTTGTAACCTCAGGTCCAAGTTATAAATGTTCTACAAATAAAAGAACTGAAGACTTTCATCATTCTCCATAGATTATACTTCCCCTGTGTTTAATCATTTCAGTCAATTCTCTTCAAAACCCAGCCTTTTTATCCTATCTCATTTGTTGGTTCATGGTGCCAAAAGATTAAATATGCTCAGGTTAGGTCTCAAATGTCTACAGAGAAGGTTTTGAACAAATGTGTTCCTGTAGTCAATTTTACATAGATTAGTTTTGGTTGCCTTTCAAAGCAAAATAGACCAAGTTTTGTGTTTGATCATGGTTTATAGGAATAAAAAAACAGTGGGAAGAGGATATCTGATTGAATGAGTGGAAAACAAGGACAAGCAATTTTCAACAGTTGAAGAATGATTGGAAAAAAAAGAGAGAGAAATAATGGTGAAATCAATTTTGGGGGTGATGATAAACACAGTCAATTTTTCCATCAAATATTATTTTACTGATCAATAGGTATTAATTAATATATCTGTTGGCATTTAATAAAATTATTTTAAAATTAAAACAAGATATCCACACTTCTGATTTAAGTTTCAAAATTTGGCTTCTTTCCTAATCTTTAAGCAAGAGAAAAATGATGAACAAGTCAAACTCATTTTTTAATAAATAATCAAAGAACTAATATGCAGGGAAAAATATTGACCCCGGATTACATCACAAACTATGGAGAGAAACACATCTAGATAGCAATTAGCACACTTTATATTCAAAGTACAAACATAATTCAAACACAGAAAGGGGGGGGGTCAGAGATAGAATAAGGCAAATTATTTGGGACAATTTAAAAGGTGTTATATAAAAGCAATAAGAAAAGAAAAAAGTATTAATAAGATTATGAAAATATTAATATTAATGTTAAACAAATTTTCAAAATTAGTGATTCCAGACTGCAAGTTTAAAAGATGGATATAATCACCAGAATTGGAAGCTATGTAATCATATAAAGGATTAACCTATGTGTACATATTAATATTCTGTAAATGCAAGAACAAAAATAAAATATATAGATTTATTTGAGACAAAAATATCTAGCATTATGGTGGTGGCAGTAGTGTGCTTACACTGAATCTTCAAAACATAAATATTGATACTCTAGGGGGCCTGGTTTTGGTGCTGGAGGTAAGGTGCCTGCCTTGCCTGTGCTAACCTAGGACAGACTGCAGTTCGATCCCCCAGTTTCCCATATGGTCCCCCAAGCCAGGAGCGACTTCTGAGTGCATAGCCAGGAGTAACCCCTGAGTGTCACCAGGTGTGGCCCCCCCAAAAATATTGATACTCTAAAAATTACTGTCTCAATATATATCATTTAAATACCTTAGATATAGAGATATGTGCTTCAGCTACTTCTTGAAAAACAAATTAAGAACAGGAGGAAATAAATAACTGTAGTTCTGAGGAAACAAATTTGAATTTTATATATAACAAACATCCCTTAAGAATTGAATATGGGGAGAGGATATGGGAAGTAGGATGGGAACTGAGGCGGACGGAGGACTTTTTGGTGATGGGAGTTTCCCTGATTTTATGTTAATTTGTACCTAAAATATGATTGCTAACGATATGTAACCCAACATGTTTAAAAATAAAAATTATATTAAAAAAAGAATTGAATATGAAAACTGTCTGAGACAAACTAAATGTGATGATATTTATCACCAGTAAAATTTTTCTAGGTAAACCAAAGAGAATGAAATAGTAAAGTTTGGAAACTGCTCACTGCAAAAAAACAAAGGAAGCACAAGATCATAAATTTTAGAAAATATGCAAAAGTATTATTATACAGACATCTATTTAGATAACTTTTAATGTATATTAACCTATTGTCTATTAAAGGCCAAATATTATATATTATGTTATCCTATGTTATATTTTATTATATTAAAGGTCAAATAAGTGATTAGTTTTTTTTTATTTTCTGGTCACATATTGGCAATAGTCATGCATTACTCCTGTCTTTGCACTCAGTAGTCACTCCTATCTGTGCTTAGGGGACCTTATGGAATGTCAGACTTCAAACCTGAGTCAGTCATATGCAAGATAAAGTCCATGGTCATTTTATTTTGAATCTGCCATGCATGTGTAAATTCACTTCATTCTTTAGTAATAACATGTTCTTGTCATCTGCCAATTATTATTTGTACCATATTATTAGCCATAACTTCTTTAATGGAAATTTGCTTTTAATAGCAGCACATTTAGTTAATTATTGGTGGATTTCTGCAGTCCCAAAATTCCTTGATGTGATTTTGTACATTACAGTAACTTAGCAGCATAGTACTTCTTGGAAATATCCTGGAATGCCCTTATGATAATTTCCCAAAGATCCCAAAACACTTTGAAATATCTAAGTACTTATGGCAAGTCTGATATTTGAACTGACATCCATATAAATTGAGTTGGAATCATGCTGTGATCAAAACTGTTGTTTGCATATGTACTTTTCAAGAGCTAAGACCATGTAGAACATAAACAGGCTTTTCAAATATTGTCTTAATTTTTTTTTTTTTTTTTGGTTTTTGGGCCACACCCAGTAACGCTTAGGGATTACTCCTGGAAATGCATTAAAAATCACGCCTAGCTTGGAACCCTTTGGGATGCTGGGGGATCAAACCGTGGTCCGTCCTAGGCTAGTGCCTTACCACTTGTGCCACTGTTCCACCCTCCTTTTTATTGTCCTAATTTTGGGGGGTACTATTTATTATAATAGATTGTAAACAAAAATTCAATTATCTATATAAAAAACTCAAAATAAAGTTTGAGACAAAGGTCATAAGTACTCTGCTTTTAATACATATAAAAAAGGTAAATTTGAAGAGCTCTAGCAAGAACTACTCTCACAAATAGTACTATATATGCCACGACTCAATTACACCCAACGGAATATTTATGAATATGCTAAAATATTGACAGTGGCCATCTATAGACAATGTATAATTTTATGTTAGGTATCTTAACATACTAAGTGATGTCAGATAAATGTCAGAAATTACAACATTCTAGAAATCATTCCAACAATGATGGTAGTCCTGGCATAAGTCTTTCTAGATAAAATAGATTATATAATTCTTTATTTTGAAATGATATTTATCACAAATAGTTAGATTGTTCCTTTAACAGATTATCCCAAGTTTCTCTAAAATGGTAGCATCAATATAATGAATTTACATTCTGTCAGATATGTTTTGTGTAGTACCTTAGAGCAGTGGTCGGCAACATACGGCTTGCGAGCCACATGTGGCTCTTTACACTTTTAATTTGGCTCTTCTGGGGC
>PVKC010024578.1:0-17051 GCA_004027635.1 Crocidura indochinensis | reverse complement strand
ATGTAAGCAGAACCTTAATAATTAGAGAAGTTTGAAAAGTTGACACTGTCTGACATTCCCTGGGGCAGTGGGGAGTTCTAAAGGATCCTCTTACAAGATATGCAGAAGGTCATTCAATTGTTCAGTGTCACCCCAGGATGCAGCCTGCCACTGCTGGATATGGTTGTGAACTGTTTAATTGTGCTAAAATTCTGACCTTTGGAAACAAGCCTGGGTGTTTGTAGAACTTCTGGATTGACATGTAAATATGTCCCTTGACAAAAAGTAAACCTGTTTTGCCATCACTTTGAAATACAGTCCCTTAGAAAGCTTACATAAGACAAGGGGAGAATTTATTGATTATGGCTTTATTTCCAATACTCTAAGGAAAAGAAGGATCTAAAATAGATACTAAAATTTTTTAATTTTTTATTTCAAATGTTCTGACTTTTGTTCTTCCCTAATTCTTTTCTCCATAGAGGTTCAGTAACTGCATATTAATTTCCCCTGATTCTAGCTACTCATACATAACAAGATCCCACTGATAGCCAGATCCTAAATTGTCAGAGGCAGGATGACGCTGATTGACTTAGCTTTTCATACTTTCTTAGCTCAATGAACTCCAACCAAAACAAAAGTCCCAGCAGCAAGAGGGTGGTTGTCAGCTTTTTTTTTTCTGAGAGTCTGAATAATTCTCAAAGGAAGGAGTTGTAATTTCAGTAGAATTTCCAAATTTGGTCACTATCACTTATAGCTTGCAAGTACAGGGCAGGGATACATAATCTGCCTACATTTTTGGCTTCTTTTCAGCTAAGAAGAATGATCTCATTTCTTGCTCTTGGAAAGTGAGATCCATAAACTAGTATCACCCAGGAACTTTTAAGAAATGTAGAATTGAAGGTATTTATCCAGACATACTGAATCAGAATCTGGCATTTAGAAAAATCCTGATAATTGTTAGGGATTCTAGGTAGCAACATAGAGCCAAATGCAACACTTAGGAAGAACTGATACATTAAATGAGTTGGGGGACTGCTGAGCAGGGGGACTGCTGAGCAGGTTTGGAATAGAGGGGCATTAAGAAGGGAAGCGGGGGCCCGGGAGATAGCATGGAGGTAAGGCATTTGCCTTTCATGCAAAAAGGTCATCAGTTCGAATCCTGGTGCCCCATATGGTCCCCCGTGCCTGCCAGGAGAGATTTCTGAGCATGGAGCCAGGAGTAACCCCTGAGCACTGCCGGGTGTGACCCCCCCAAAAACAAAACAAAACAAAACAAAGAAGGGAAGCGGGTACACTGGTGATGAGTATTGCAATTATGCACATGAGAAGCTGTCATTTGTAAATCACAGAGCCTCAATCAATAACACAAAGGAAAAATAATTGGCAAAGATTAATTAATATTTGAGAATTGCTGCTTACATGAGAGGTTAGAAACAAACCAAAGGTAATGGATCTCGAAATGGCTTGCTCCAAAGGTACCTGGCACTTTTCCCTGGCACATGAATTACTCTGGCTAAGTGTCAGCTGAGACTCTTCCCCTGACCTCACTATTCACCCTACTGAGATATTTTTACTGAAAATTCAAAGTTCAAACAAGACTGGAGAGAGATGTCTGAACTTGGGAGAAAATCACTCTCGTGTGACTCATGAAGGGGCCATAATGCATCTTCTTCCATATTTCACCAGAGGGCCATGTGGAAAGGAAAAAAAAAGGAAGTAGAAGTAAAATTAAAATAATTGCCACATTGAAAATATCAGCAATCTCAACTTTAATTAGATGGTTATTATCTTGAAGTTAATAAATGTCACATACTAAACCACTATCCTCCCTCTGTTTTGAGGTTCAGCTCTGAAAATTTTTACTCCTTAGTCATCTTTTAATAACACTCAAGATCTTTGTGAGCTAAACTGATAACTTCTCTTAGTGGATAAATCACAAGATTGCTCGTTTGGAATGTAAATATCCTTCAGAAACTCACTAGGTAGAACATCCTTTGTAAAATTTCAGAAATGTATATCATTAGCGGTTTGGCTGTGAGGGTACAAGATACAAATTTCAGACACTATATTCACGAATTCTGTAATCCTGCCATTTCTTATTTACTGATAAAAAATGTGATGGGCACAAATGTGGGTCACTCTAACCTGCAAATACTATTAAAGTGCTCATCTTTGTGTTAGCATTTATTATTAATATTAATTTAGTGTTTTTGTTTGTTTTTTTGATCACACCCAGTGACTCTCAAGAGTTACTTCTGCTCTGCGCTCAGAAGTCACTCCTGGCAGGCTCAGGAAACAAAATGGGATGCCCGGATTCAAACTGGGGTCCATCCTGTGTTGGCCTTGTGCAAGGCAAACTCCTTACCTCTGTGCTATCAATCCGACCCTGCATTTATTATTTATTAATTTGACAGGAAAGTACAGTAAAATTTATCTTATAAAAATCTTTACCACATCACTTGTGTTGCAGCACCAAGTACAGTAAGTAGAGTTTGGAATCAGTTTATATATCCAACAACTGATGAGTGGGTCATGAAGATGTGGAGTGTGTGTGTGTTTGTGTATATGCGCGCGCGCGTGTGTGTGTGTGTGTGTGTGTGTGTGTGTGTGTGTGTGTGTGTGAGTGAATATGCACACGATGGAATACTGCATAGCTATAAGGAGATACACGGCATGAAATTTGCTACAACAAATGGCTATAAGAAATAGAGTGGAGAAGGAAGAAGACAGATATGAAATAATGGATTCGGGGTTCAAAAACATTCTAGTACATTGGTGGTAAGAAAACCAGAACTAAATATCCAAATCACTGAATCAATAATACTGAAAGAAATCATGAGCCCCAGACATGAACAATTAAACTCTTAAACTTGTCAGGATGGCAAACTAGGAGGGGAAGATATGGGAAGGAACCCAGGAACTTTAGTGGAGGAAGGTTGACACGGGTGATAGGGTATGTGCTGGAACATTGTATGTCTAAAATGCAGCTAGAAATAGCTTTGTAAACCATGGTGCTTTAATTAAAAACAATTAAAATCCCTTTAAATTGTAGTTGAGAGAAGTTACCAAAGGGAAGTAACAAGAATTTCTATCCCCATGGAGAAATAGGAAGCCCCACTTGTGTGGAACCATTTCCAAACCAGAGTCTAGTTGGTTTCACTTGAAGCATGTGGCTTCCCTTTGCTAGAATTCATTTGGTGCTAATACTCTTGACATTCCAAGTTACCACATTTTCATATTCATTTAAGCAATGTGTCATTGTGTCTGCTCATAATTTCCTAATTTCCCAACCAGGCTTGCTCTAGGACAAGAGAAGAATCATAAAACTGGGCTAGGTTTTCATAGTTCCTATTATTTTTCCAAGTCAAGGGGTACCTAAAATTATTTAAACAGAGGTCCCGGGGCAAGATTAATCTCTGAATCTCTAACATTGAGCTAATCTCTAAGAGGCAATGATTCTGCGATGATCTTGTTTTCTTTTGGCACCAACCTTTAAAGAAATCTGTAGCAGGACTTTGGATAGATGTACACCTACCTACTGTGCTATTGCTCTGACCGCATTATTAGATGCACTGAAACAGGAATTTTCATCATTTTCTTGATGTCAACAGCATCTTTAGCACCTGGTCAATTGTTAAAAATAAAAGTTCATATTAAAACTCTATCTTGTCTGAGCATGCATGTGGCGTCACAAAATAAAAGTAATTCAGAGAAGGAAAGGAAATTGAAAAACTTACAGCAACGATTAATGGTAATTACCTCTCTACTATGAGCTATAATGTTCATGATATAAACTAATGTAACTAATGATTATGATATGATTTATGTGTTGGAAGGGTGTTTCATATTGAAGGGGATTCCATAAAAATGTACTGATGTTTAAAGCCTAGCTAGACAAAAGGTGGTCTTTTCCTCATTGCCATCAGCATCATTTGTGAATTGGAGGAAATTGCAGAATTCTGCCTCCATCCTGGGTGTGCCAAATCAAGTCTGCAATTTTTCTGCTTAACATAATCTCCTGGTAATCGATTTCCAGGTTCAGTGCTCTAGATAAATATTTTAAAGCCCTAATGCCAGCTTTCTCATATCCTCATGGTATAAATTATATACCCTTAACAATCTGTTTCACCTATGCACTATATCAGGGAAAATAAAATTTTTCTTTATATTTGCTTCTATTTTAGTTGCATAATTGGTAGCTGATTTTTTTTTTTGTCCCCCAATTCGCAATACAGACCAGGCAAAGGGTCTGGGAGGCCTTATCTTTTCTTTTCTTTTCTTTTTTTTTTTTTTATACACACACACACACACACACACACACACACACACACACACACACACACACACATCCAGTGATGCTCAGGGGCTACTCTTGGCTATGCGCTCAAAAATCACTCCTGGCTTGGGGGACCATATGGGACGCCGGGGGATCGAACCATAATCCATCCTAGGCTAGCACTGGCAAGGCAGATGCCTTACCACTCCACGCCACTGCTCCGGCCCCAGGAATCACTCTTGGTGGTGGTCAGGTGGAGAATCTGGAATGCTGAGGATCAAAATTGGGTCAGCTGCATGCAAGCCAAGCACCTTATCCATTAAACTATCACTCTGGACCCTGAAAAAGTTTTTAAACTATTTTTCTAGGTTCATGAGATGATCCCAAGGGTTGAGCATGTTCTTTGCACGATGGAGCCTCATGTTCAAGCTGTCGTATCAAATGAGCACTGAAACAGGAATATTCCTTGACTACCATTATGTGGGCCCCAAACCAAAACTATGGAATATTATTTTGTCATATGACCTGCTTGTCTGACTTGTAGAATTTGCAGACTGTCGATGGAGTGCTTTTGTGCTTTTGCCTGTTTAAACTTATTGTTATATTTGAGTCAGCCTTAATCAAATTATAAATTAGAAGATTAATATTTTAATATTAACTAATTATAAATTATGAGACAAACATTGAATTGCAGAATTTCCTTTTAAAAGGACAAACATTTATTAAGGTTCTCTGAATTCCAGCTCTATAACCCTTTGCATTGTTAACCAAAACGCAGAGCTAAACCTAATCACCATTAGCAAATTGTTTCACAGTCAGAACAGGGCAGGACAAATTGATTGGGAAATAGAGAAAGGAGCACAGCATTTAGTATTCATAGTCTTCTGTAGCAATTTAATTTAACTATTTTATTCTTTTTTTAATTATTTTATTCTTTAAGCATCTCTAGGTTCCAGATTCTGTTGGCTTCTAAAAAATCTTGTGAATTTTGAAAAAAATATGAGTTGAATTACCAGCATCAAAATGACTTTCTCATGTGCTAAAACCAAGTAGAAGTTTCATCAGTTTAACCCCTGATGTCATATCTAGTTTCCTGAATATGCCAGGAGTGATCCCTGAACACAGAGCCAGGAGCAAGCTTTGAGTGCTGCCAGGTATGAAGCCCAAACAAAACGAAAACAAAACGAAAAGTGACTTTTTTACTTAATTTTTGAGATACCACTTCTCCCGAGAAAAGCAGCTCTTTATATCTCAGAAGGTTACAACTCAATGTGTGAACTCATTTAATTCAAAGGATCATTACATTTAGACAAATGTAAAAACAATGACACAAAATGGTTTTTGAGCAGAGAATGTTAGTATTTTAGCAAAGGTTGTTTTGATGATAAAAAAATATTAAAATCAAAATTAATAAGTTGAATTCAGGGACTGTAAACAAGAAAATTTTGTTTCCCAGAACTGAAGGCATATTTAGTTCCAGGAAAACTGTATTAGTCTGTTAGTGATTTTTTATTTCTTTTTTCTTTTCTTGACTCTTGTGCATGCTTTCTGCTGTGTTTCGATAGCATTTTGGCTTCACGTGTCAGCCATTGGTGGTTCTATAATACTGAACATATCAGAACAAAGATTCTACTCAGAGGTAACTCAACTGAATTATCAATATTGAGCTTATTCCAAATTGTGCAAATCCAATATTCTGTTTATTCCTGAAGCAGAAACATTCCATACTCCAGCTACAGGAGATCACAGCCCAGGTTCTAGGCTTCTCTTTTAAAATTATTATAACTGGAACTTCAGGAATTGTGAGTAGGAAAAGGAGACTTAAGGATGAACATCTGTCCATACCAAATAGAATGAGGAATGGTGTTAAAGGAATAAGATGCCCCGAATCCTCTGTTATGAATAATCCCATATTATTTTATAATACGTTATAATAATCCCTGATCAAATTTTCTCCTGAAGAGTCCAAACTAGATTCACATCTTATTATCCCCTTTGTTAAAGCATACCATATGCCTCTGTGCAAGACATTTTTAACTGCATTCTTGTCCCTTACCCTCAGTGATGTATTTTCCTGTTGACTCGTCATTATACTCCTTGTCCCAATGCTATTCTTCTTTTAGTATTTGAGCCAGGTGAATAAGCACATTGAAATTGCTCAACTCTCTTCCCCAGAGATATCACAATGCAGGTAGCTCAATTTCTAGGCATCCAGAAATTAGCTTTATTTCTGCTACTTCAGGCTATGCTTGCAAGCCTCATGGGATAGATTTTCTTTTAAACAAGTCTGAAACTCTT
Organism: Crocidura indochinensis; assembly: GCA_004027635.1. Taxonomy (NCBI): domain Eukaryota; kingdom Metazoa; phylum Chordata; class Mammalia; order Eulipotyphla; family Soricidae; genus Crocidura; species Crocidura indochinensis. The sequence goes on along the minus strand of PVKC010024578.1, from coordinate 10,498 downwards.
ATTTTAGACTTAACTAATGTAGTTCATTGTTAACAGAATCTGAAAGATACATTTCAAATCCACAAGTTATGAGCACATAAGATATATGAAGAAAATGCTAATAATTGATTAGTAGATAAGATATTTTACATTTTTTTTTCTTATTGAAATGTCATTGAAAGGAAAGCTTTGGGAGTCATCTATCAAAGATCTAGGAAACTAACATATTGTCTTTCCAACGCACTGAAAAATATAGAAAACCTCACTGAATGAACTGGATGATACCATATTAAGCAAAATAAATCAGAGGGAGAAAGAGAAATATTGGATCTTACTCATCTGTGATATATAGAAAAACTAACAAGTTAAAAGAAAGACTACTGAGCAATTACTTTGGCCTTGGATTAAAGGACTGAAAACAAGTAAGATGTGGGTGTAATGAAGAGAGGGACTGGAAATCACATAAGGATAGTGTTGGTCCTTTAGATAGTGGTAAGTTGTAGTAACTGTCAACATCGAAGGAATAAATATTAACACCATTGTAAACATGTGATCTGTTACCCCTAGAAATTGAACCAGTTATGTTCCCACCAATAGTGAATGAGAGTTTTCTTTGCTCACATTCTCTCTGGCACTTGTTTCTGATTAGGCCATTCTCACCTATGTATGGTGATACCTCACTATTACTTTTATTTGGCTTTTCCTGATAATAAGTAAAGATGAGCTTTTATTTCCCCATGTGCCAATGGTCATCTGAATATCTTCTTTGATGAGGTGTCTCTTTGGCCCTTCTCCCCATTTCTTAATGGCTTTGGTTTTTTTGTTGTGTTTTGTGATTATTTTTTGGTACTTTCATTATTTTTTTTTTTTTTTTTTGGTTTTTGGGCCACACCCAGTGACGCTCAGGGGTTACTCCTGGCTATGCGCTCAGAAGTCGCTCCTGGCAGGCACGGGGGACCATATGGGAACCCGGGGATCGAACCGTGGTCCGTCTAAGGCTAGTGCGGTAAGGCAGGCACCTTACCTGCAGCGCCACCGCCCGGCCCGGTACTTTCATTATTACTCTATCAGATGTATAGTGTGTAAATTCACCCATTTAGTAGGCTATATCGGTTGTTGTTGTTGTTGTTGTTTTGTTTTAGTGCCAATTTCTTTGTGTTTTAGTAGAGGAGAGATGAGGGGTACAACCAGCACTGCTCACTCTGCAGTGATCGAGGGGTTCTATGGGATACTAAGGATTAAACAATAGCAGATACATGCAAAAATAAACACTTGACCCACTGTAATCTCTTTGAATCTACTGCTATGTTCTTTTACAGAGGAGGATATTTTGTTATTTCATATTACCTCATTTGTTTATTTTTACTTTGATTCTCCTTGCCAGTGGGGCCAAATCACAAAATAACCATTGAAGTCAATATCACATTGGTTTTTTTTGCCTGTTTTCTTCTATAATTATTATAGATTTAGGTCTAACATCTAACTTGGCAATTTATTTGAGTTAACTCCTACACATTGTGTGAGACATTGATCTAATCTAATCTAATATAAGATATTGGTCTTTTACACATGGCTGTCTAATTGTCTTTTACATACATACTATACCAACTATTTAAAGAAATTTATTTTTAAGCAGTATGGATATTATAAACCTGAATTTATTTTTTTAGTTATAATAAATAAAAAATTAATGACTTCACTTTCCAAGGTGTCTTTAAACTTGGATTTATTTTTGATGTTTAATAGGGTTATATATAATCTTATGATTCCTAAATAGACTGTAGAGTTACAAATATATTTTTTAGGCCTACTACCTAGAATATAGCAAGTGTTTAGTCATATCACTTCAATGAAATTTCTAAAAGATGAAATAGTTTTAAAATAAATGATTTGTTGATTAGTATCACATAAAAACCAAAAGCCTATAAAGGCCATCTAAAATTTGAAGAAGTATAATTATGTTTGGCTGTCTTTGTCAAGGACCTTTCTTCTGGACATCTTTCACTGTGTTTAGATGATTCATTGTGGAATCTAGTTTGTCGATTACAATAGCAGAAAATTTCACTAACTTGTAGCTAAGAAAAGAAAAAAAATATATCATTCAATTTAGGTTCTCAGCTTGAGACTTCACCCTTCATTTCTTTTTTGAATATGACATCAAGTTTCTTGGTTGTCCATTTTATATGATTATTGAAATGAAGAATTCAAATAGTGCATTTCCTTAGGCTCAAATTTATACTTGAAGTGAAGACTCTGAAAATTTTGCGTATGTTTATTCAGGATATTCCACTATCTCATAACCTTATTCTGGTGTGGTAGGATTAGCCACATTTCCTAGTATTAAAAAGTTGATATTGAAAGCATAGTTAGGACTCTTTCTAAACACTGAACTGATTTGTCAGGAAGAATGTGGATCCTTAGCTGCTAGATAACAAAGCCCATATCTCAAACAACAATATTTTAGCTTTGTTTTTGCATTTAATCTTAGGTTATTTCATTTAATTCTGTGTATCTATCATTTAAGATGGTCACTATATTAGAAAGAAACCATAAAAATGTCTGTAAACTGCTGTGACAATTGACTAGAAACATGCAAATACTCTCAAATTTGTTTGACTAAATATAAATATAGTGGAATTATTGTTTGTATGCCTGGAACCAGAAGTTGGAATCAGACTGAACCAGGCTAATTTCATTTGATGTCACATTTGTAGAGGTTCCCAAACTTACTTGAGCTACCACTTCCTTTTCAGGGAAAAATACCATTCAACGTCTCTTTGAAAATCTGTCATCTTTTAGCAAGCATAAAGAAAGTGCTTTAAGTATTACATAAAATGTCTGTTGAGGGGCCCGGGAGATAGCAAGGAGGTAAAGCTTTTGCCTTTCATGCAAAAGGTCATTGGTTCGAATCCCGATGCCCCATATGGTCCCCCATGCCTGCCAGGAGCAATTTCTGAGCATGGGGCCAGGAGTAACCCCTGAGCACTGCCAGGTGTGACCCAAAAACCAAAAAAAAATGTCTGCTGAACTCCTAGGTTATTCCAGCTTTCCCCTGCAAAGGGATAACCCCTTTGGGAAACCTGATTCGCAGGATTATAGGGGGATGTGTTTTCAGCTGCTATATAACAATTTCATAAAAGAATCTTATTGTAGTAGAGTTCTGCTATATCATTTGAAAATAATTTGATGATACTAAACCATTTCAGTGTCTCACATAAAGCAGTGCAGGTAAAAAAGAATAAAATAAAAATAAAATAATAAAATAAAAAAAAAACAGTGCAGGTGCCTTAGCAAACATTAGAAGAAAGGAAAAGTTTGCTTAATGAGGATGCTGATTAGCAATTAAAAATTCCAGCTGGAGTGTTACTAAATCCTTTACAGCTTGTCACACTGATCCATCATAAAAGACTTTACAGAGGGCATACTGCCTCCCTTTATGAGCTATGTCTTCTACTGTCACCGTCACTCACCAGCATTATAACTAACCCTGGACAGCATTGTTGTTTTTAACATTTTCTAACTGCCTGTTATTGTGGAAGTCATATACTTTCTGGATTTTCCTGTTAAAAAGCAAACAAGAGGCATCTTCTCGGTCTTTGTGATTTTACTCTCAGCAATGAGTAGATATGACACAGTTCATGGGTAACTTACCCTTAAAATAAAAAAAAAAAAGCTTTTGTCCATATGGGCATTATCTCTTTGCTCTTTGGTTTAATGAAAACATCCTCACAATTTACTTGATTCATCGTATAAGCTCTGGTTATGTTAGAATATTTTTTCTCATTTTATTTTTCCCTTGATAGCAATGTTTAAAATGTAACAGGTACTTTATTATTTATTTAGTGTTATATTATGTTGTGTGCATATAAAAACTTTAATGTTGTGTAGGAAGTCATCTATCCATGTAATTCAGAAGAATTTGAATTATGGAAAATTCCTATGGATGGGAGAAATTTTTATTTGGTTTCAATATGCCACATATATTTATTAAGGGACACTGTGTAAATGTCTGTCATGAGTCAAATATGCAAGAGGAATATTTATAATAACCTCTTCTGCAAAGTTTACAGTCAACACAAAGCTCAGGGGCTAGAACAATAGTACAGTAGAAAGGACACTTACTTGTCTTGTGTTTGACTGACCTGAGTTCAATCCTTGGTGCCTCATATGGTCCCCCTAGTACCACCAGGAGCAATACCTGAGTGCAGAATCAGAGTAACCCCTAAGTATCACCAGGTGTGGCCCCAAAGCAAAACAAAACAAAATGAAGCCAAAAATAACTCTGTTGAATTATGTAAATAAATGATTTTTTTTATCTTGTAGAGGGTAATAAGCCATAGAAGGGTTTTAGTCAGATAAAATGATAAAATGTGAACTTGTAGAATATTTTCTTAGGCTGCTGTGTAGAGAGCAGGGAGAAGAATGCTGGAGGGGTGAGGTAGAGGCAGAAAGATTACATATTCAGGTAAGTAAGGATAAAGACTCAGCAGGGGTGAAAAGGAAGTTACCTGAGAGGATTGCAGGGAGGTAAAACCAACAGAGCAGATTGCATGAATAGGAAACAACAGCTAAAAGGAGGAATTAGGGGCCGGGAGATAGCATGGAGGTAAGGCGTTTGCCTTTCATGCAAAAGGTCATCAGTTTGAATCCCGGTGCCCCATATGGTCCTCCATGCCTGCCAGGAGCAATTTCTGAGCATGGAGCCAGTAGTAATCCTGAGCACTGCCGGGTGTGACCCAAAAACCAAAAAAAAAAAAAGATAATAATAATAAAATAAAAAATAAAAAAAAGATAAAAGGAGGAATTATTTTTAAAGCATTTAAGAGAATGAAACACAGATTTAACAGGGTTTTATTACAGGATGTGTTTTTATTGTTTTCATTATTCAGTTCAATATAGACAAAAGAAAGAATAAGTCAAGTGTTGGATGAATGACCTCTAGTTTTCTTTTGATTTTTTCAACTTTTGACTTTAGAATTAGATTATTGATACTTACAGATATAATGAGTCTTTAGTTAATGCTACTTATGGCAGAATCCTTTAGAAAACTTCTCATGCTTTCAGACTCTGAAGAGCAGTAATAAGCTCCTTATTTGCCATTAGAAAGAGAATGAACTAAAAATTAGGCTGGAGGAATTATTTCAATTTTCTCTACAAAGTGTCTGTACTCTTAGGATATAAAGGCTATTTCTTTTGCCATCAATTCATCAAATTCTTACACTATGACTTTTATATTCATGTAAGCACATTTGAAATTATATGGGCCTGGAGGATGACAATTATTTCAGTGAGTCCTAGATAATGAATTTTTTCAATGGTGAATGCTGTCCTTAAGCATGCTAAGAGAAAAATGCCATTTGTCAGGTGTAAACCATCCCTGAATATTCCCTTTGCCTTTTGTTATTGATGTGGAATATCAGGGCAACAAAAGCTCTATTTGAGTAGTTTTCTACTGGCTGATGGATTTTAAAGAGCAGAAATAAATGTATCTTTTAAGTATCCTTTTATCTGAGATTCATATTTTATCTTTTTTTCATATTTTATCTTTTTTATACATTCATTAAAATTTTTAATTGAAAATACAACGAATTTCTCTCTGGCCCTCTTCCATTTTTTTTTAAATAGTAAGATTCTATACTATGTAAGATATTGAAAGCTGTGCATGATTATTTATTTCTGCTCCACTTTCCTTTGTCCAGTATAGTAATATTTGTTCATTAAACTTGAGGAATATAAAATTATACTTTGTGTGTATATTTGTGTTTTTTATATTTTCCTCTGTGTGTGTGTGTGTGTGTGTGTGTGTTTATTTTGGGCCACACCCAAAATAATGCTCAGTAGCACATAGCTACTGGCTATGTGCTCAGGGATTACTGGCTATGTGCTCAGAAATTGCGCCTGGTTTGAGGGACCATGTGGGATGCTGGGGAATCGAACCATGGTCCATCCTGGGTCAGTCACATGCAAGCCAAATGCCCCACTGCTGCGCCATTGCTCCAGCCCCTGTGTGTTGTTTTTTTATGGGGTTTTGTGTTGCATATGTGTTTCTGTGTCTGAGTTTAATTTTCGAATTTAGAACTCTTTGCATTAATAAAAGCTTTTTAAATTTTTATTATATAACTCAAAGTAAATGGTGACCAATGGGAGAAATTACTTACTTAAAACCCATCTGATAAGGATTAATATCTAAGATATATAAGACACTCCATTAAAAAATGGGAAGAAGAGATGAGAGGAAACTTCTTCAGAGAAAAGATACAAATGACATGAAGCACGTGGAAAAAATGTACCAATATTTGATAATCAGGGAGATGCAAGTAAAAAAAAAAAAACGAGATACCATTTCACATTGTAGAGAACTGGTACTCATCAAAATTAACAAGAACAACCAGTGCTGGTTGAAATTGGGGAGAAAGAGATTCTCACTTACCACTGATGGGAAAGAAGACTGGTTCAGCTTTTTGGAAAAATAATATAGAGTCTCCTCAATAAACTAGAAATTGAGCTTCCATATAACTAGGCAATAGAGCTCCTGTGAGTAGACCCTAGAGGACAAAAACACAGTACAGAAAAGCCTCCTGCACTCCTATGTTCATTGCAGCACTATTCACAGTAGCCAGACTCTGGTCATAACCTAAGTGTATGGAAGCAGATGAATAGATAAAGAAACCACGGTATACCTACACTATGAAATACTCTGCAGCTGTTAAGAAAAATGAAGTTATAATGAATATGGGGAGTATAATTTGATTTAAATGAGTCAGAGAAGGAGATCAACATAGAATGATCACACTCATTTGTGGGCTATTAAAAACAAAAAAGATAGTATTATAATAATACACAAAGGCAATAGAGATGAGAGCTAGAAGGACTGATTCCTGGTCAGAAGTTTGTCACAAAGAATAGAGTATTGCAATTAGGGCAGAGATGGGACCATCATGACAATGATAGTTGGAGATGATCACTCTGGACAACTAGGTGCTGAAAGAAGGTAAAGTGATATGCATGATACCCCTTCAGTAACAATATTGCAAACCACAATAGCTAAAAGGGAGAGAGGGTGAATGAGAGAGACAGGGAGAGAGAGAGAGAGAGAGAGAGAGAGAGAGAGAGAGAGAGAGAAAAGAGTCTGCCATAGAGGGGGACAGGGGGAGAAAAGTAAGGGGGACAGTATGGAAAGTGGATCATTTATGGCAGGAAACATGCACTGTTAGACATTGTGTGGCTGAAACAATCATGAACAACAGTGTAATTGTATCTCACTGTGATTCAATTGCTAGACAAAAAATTTTACCATACTAAGGGAAATTCATATTTTGAAGACCGTATGTACAGTATTTCATTCCTTATGGAACAGTAGTACCCAGGGGAGCAAAAAGTAGGTGCATATTTTCAATTGTGACCTAGTTATATAAGAACATTTGAATATAGAAAATATTAGCACCTGCTTATGGAGTATTTACTTTGTCCAGGTAAGGTGGCTTCTTAGCATTAGGTCCTGTGATCTTCTAAAGGGAAGCAATAACTTGACTATCCATATTGAAGGAAAGCAAGACAGGGGATTTATCTAGGTATAGTTATATGTTGCTTAGGAGGAAAGGGTGAATGTGCATGTGGACCTCGCTGTTCTAATTTCAAGATTATTTTTTAACCAATACAGAACCTGAATATATGATGGATATCGGACTGTTTTGTTTATGGAGAAGGGTTAGATATAGGAAGAGAAAGCAGAAACTATAAAAACGTGATAAGGCATTGCGTTGGTAGTCTAACCACTGTAACAAAGTAAGCCATAATGTTTATTATCTCAAATGTGATTTTTCTAACAGTAGTGGGCAGGTAAAATGATTGCTCAGGCTGCCATATATTTTCAGTGATCCAGTTAAGACTTCAGTCATCGTTAATAGGTAGTTTCTAAGTTACCCTGGGAATGATATCCACCTAAAAGATGCAAATTGTGTAAGAAAAGGGTGTTTAGGGAAGCGTTTATGAGAACATCAACTAGGATCATGTATTACAGCTCAGATTTTGTAGGCAAAGATGGATCTCTATCCAAATGCAAAGAAATTTAAGGAATTTTAGCCAGCCCAAGAAAAGAGGAATGTGTGGATTTCCCTAATCTGTCTGGAATAATACCACTCAAATCAATTAAGATCAAGATCCTGTGTACATATTATTTAATATTCACATGCTTTGTGATTAAGGAAACACTTGCTTCATTTTACCAAGAAAATGATCAAGATTTTTGGATTTCCTCAAATTCCAAAGGCTGTTAAATGGTAGAGCCAAAGTACAGTTAAATGTAAATGGTTACAGTTAAAATGTAGAGCCAAAAAAACAACTCTTTTTTTTTTCTCATCATTACACATACATCCATAGTTCTTGACTTTAGTTTACTGCCACAATCTAATTCCTTAATGACAAGCAATCCAGCAAGTTAGAATCACATCTCAATTAATTCTGTGAATCTCAAAGAAAATATCAGAGATTAATGATGTCAAGATCATCAGGGAGTTTTTAATGCATCATTTGGTGACAAGCCTATCTCTGCTGAATCAAATATTATTTTTGCAGACTACTAAATTCGGTAATGAGGATAAAAGAGTTAGAGCATTGGACCCGGAGAGATAGCCCAGCGGCGTTTGCCTTGCAAGCAGCCAATCCAGGACCTAAGGTGGTTGGTTCGAATCCCGGTGATCCATATGGTCCCCCGTGCCTGCCAGGAGCTATTTCTGAGCAGATAGCCAGGAGTAACCCCTGAGCCACAGCCGGTGTGACCCTCCTCCTCCCCCCCCCAAAAAAAAAGAGTTAGAGCAGACCTGGATCAGGGTTTTCTTTAAGCCAGTTTCTCCACCTGATTGTACAGAGAGACTCTCATTGTTCTACCACTCTTAAGCAGAAATAAAGTCTGGGTTGAACCAGGATTTTTGTCTGCTGCATACAAACATATTGTTTGCAAAATAAACATGTTTAACCTAGGAAACATTTCTTAGCAGCATAATATTGAACAACCACTGAGCTGAGTTGTTGAAAAGCATGAGATGTTTCCATAGATAAGCCAAATGATCCCGATCAAAATAGAAGGAAAGAGAACTTTGATTTGGACAGTGATTTCTAATAAGAGTAGCTTTGTTTTTTCCCTGGGAACACAAGAATTTCACTGCAGTTCCCTGATAAAGTTTATAGTCAGGCAAAACAGAGGAGGGGCACTTTCTATTAAAGGATTGGACACTTAATTTCATATTTCCCCAGGAAAGCCACATTTCACTTCAGGAATTCCTGCACTACAGTTACAGTGTGATTATATTAGTTGATGGATGTCAGGGGGAGTTTTTCTTAAGACCGGTTCCCTCATGAGATTTATGGTAACATTTCTTTTGAAGTACCAATCATTGTAGAGGAGGAAGGAAGAACTAATTTGGAAAGGGTACCAAAGTGAGGACAGATGATCATGGATAAATAACTTTTTCACCTTAATGGAATAGAGTTTAAATAGCATAAGAGAGCTCAAAGAACATGGAGACCAGCTATCACTGTTCTACATTAGTTAATTCAAATTGGTTTTTCAAAATTATGCTCTCCTGATACTTTGTGTATATGATATATGTATATGATACATAATTTATGTATGTGATTTTCTTTAAAATAAAAAATAGGCAATACTAGATGACCTTATGCTGCCACCAACCACATGCCCATTGCCTTATAAGGTAACTCCATGCTGTTTTTACTTAAGAAAATTTCACACGTCACTCAAAACAAATGTTTTTGTCTCGCTTACATGGAGATTAGGACACCAAGAACAAACTTTCTTAAGGTCAGACAGAGCAAGCAGAATTTTAGTTATATAAACTTTTCCAGTTAGAACTTTATCAACTCACTGTAGTCTGAGATTTGCTTCTGAACTACAAGATTTTGTACATGTCAGTGACCTCCCACCATAATTGTCTGTTTTCTACAGGTTAATAGCAAGTGTTTGCTCTACTCCGATGGTGTTTTTCACTGTTTTTCATTGAAAGGATATAGGACTGTATTCCACTGGCAAGATTTGCAGACAAAATTTGTTTTCTAATAATAGTACCTACATGAGGATTGTAATTAGTAAGCTTTGCTTACATAAAATGACCTAAAATTGTTTTATTGTGTCTAAGTTTTTAAATAGCTTTACTCAATTGAATCACAGAAAAATATCTTTATGAAGCTCTTTAAGTTAGACTTTAGAACAAGTTTACTAATTTCAACAAAAGACTAATTCTAATTTCTATCATTTACTAATTTCATCCAATGATTATTCCAACAAGTATAACTGGCTATATAGGTAGAGTATAGGTTATACTCATTGCCAGGCATTATACTTAGTCCTATGTATGCATTTGCCTAATATCCTTACAAGGACTGATCATGTAGATAGCATTCTACCAGTATATAACATGGGATTTCCTGGTGAGCAGACATGGAGCAAGGCTCATGTACTCATTCATGGCTATGAGTTTTCAGTGACAGCTAACATATAAAACAA
>PVKC010024577.1:0-16822 GCA_004027635.1 Crocidura indochinensis | reverse complement strand
GAAAGAAAGAAAGAAAGAAAGAAAGAAAGAAAGAAAGAAAGAAAGAAAGAAAGAAAGAAAGAAAGAAAGAAAGAAAGAAAGAAAGAGAAAGAAAGAAGAAAGAAAGAAAGAAAGAAAGAAAGAAAGAAAGAAAGAAAGAAAGAAAGAAAGAAAGAAAGAAAGAAAGAAAGAAAGAAAGAAAGAAAGAAAGAAAGAAAGAAAGAAAGAAAGAAAGAAAGAAAGAAAGAAAGAAAGAACCTTGGAAAGTAGACTCAAGTTTGAATTCAGGTCCTACTTAGAACTAATACTGTCACTCCAGCTTTGGTGTCTTGTTCATGCACTGGGGAGGCTGATACAAATCACAGCTCAAACTTAGACCAGGTTCTAAAATCACTGCGCATATATTCTCTCCTAAGTGGCAGATATCCTTCCTTCTCTTCTCTTGCACACTCATAGGACTGCCATGACACATGCAAAGTGTTTCAGCCCTGCCTGGCACACTCTCTGTATAAATGATTCCTGTTGTTATTATAAGGCAGGTTATGAAATCAGGTGCATTTAAAGCAATGAAAGTCTATTAACATCCCTTTCTCCCCAGGTATGGTGACAATTTATTGAGAGGTGATAGCAAGCTTGTGAACAACTGGTTTCTGTGCCTTCATTTGCTTTGATTCATGTCATCCTAGACTGAGGTTTGGTTACTCATGTTGTCCCTGGAGGATATGAACCATTGGTGACATTTTCAATCACCTTCTCCCGAACACAGTGAGTATCTCAAGATGAAGGTCATGGTAAATGGAAAATGCATGTTGGAGGGGGTGAATCCCAGCATGGCAGTTCCAAGGAAGGCATGAGAAGGTCATTTTCCCAGGTGTTAAAAGAATGTTTTGCAAAGAAATGACAAGTTGTGAGTGGACCCGCAGATAATGGAGAGCTTTGGGGCCTCACAGCATCCTCACTTGCCTTGGCGACAGCTCTCTTCCCTGTTCTCTTTTGAAAGGGAATTATGCGACTGCTGGCACCAGGCAATTATCATTTGTGAACATTTTTTTCCTTGTGTCATGTCAGAAAAAGACACATACAAACCTTGCCTGTGAACAGTACATTCTGGAATTATAGGCATAAGCCAATCTAGTTTTAAAAATGATGTTGCCATCCAAATTCTATTAACCCTACAATGCAATCTCCCTCAGACCCAAATATTGCAATTTCCTTCTCTTTTCACTTGCTTTTCCTCCAATTTAATTTGATTTTTTCCTCTCTTTAGAGGATACACAATAATCGGGTTAGACCATCAGCCTTTCAGCAGTGCCCTTAGAGTTCCTTCCCTTTCTATGCCAGCCAATTCTCTACTTCTTTCTTAATCCACTTTCTGCCCAGTGAATATCCCAAGAAAAACTGGACAGAGATAAATTATTTTCCCTTGGAAACTTATCAGTTAAGAAAATAAACAAGCTGCTGCCCTTCCAACACTCAGAAAATCACGTTAGCCCAAGGTACCAAGTCTGTTTATTTTCCTTTATCTAAGGGATAGATTTCATTGTGAAAGCAGGGCCTGACTGAATGGCCATCGGACTGCCTAATGCTAAGGAAGTGCCAGAAATAATAAATGAATGTGCTTGCTATTGAAATATTCCGATCCGGATTTCAGAAGGGATTGTATTTGTCTTTTCAGAGGGTTGTGAATCATATAGGCTTTAAGTAATGATTTTGCAACTTCAGCTCTTTTGGAGGGCCTATGGAATGGCTTGCCAAGTCCTAAAGCCCAGAGAGTAATTGATTTAACAAGACTGAAGCAATATTTCTTTTTATGCAGCTTAAGGTGTAAGCAAATAATTCCTCTTAACACATCCAATGTTTAATATAATAATGCTTGATATGATTTATCATATTCGATGAAAACAGACACATATTTTATTTACAAAATTCATCCTGTCTTTATTCCTTTTCTTTCTCTGACCAAGAAAATGAGACCAGAATTAATACATTCTAATGGAGTCAGCAAAGCTAAGTTACTGGCTTCTGTCTTTCTTTTATTTTTATTGATTTTTTTTTTTTTTAGTTTTGGGGCCACACCCGGCGGTGCCCAGGAGTTACTCCTGGGTCTCTGCTCAGAAATCTTTCCTGGCAGGCACAGGGGACCATACGGGATGCAGGGATTCAAACCACCATTGGTCCTCTGTCAGCTGCTTGCAAGGCAAGCGAGCTACCGCTGTGCTATCTCTCCAGCCTCAGTCTGTCTTTCTTTTAAATCTGAGTTTCATGTTGATTTTGTTTTTAAAGGGAAAAGGTCCTATGTCCATGAGATCTAGGAAAAAGTGGTATTTTTTTTGTTTGTTTGATTCTTTTTGGAAGGAAGAGGAAGAAATAATAGTACTGGATAGAATGCCACAGGCATGCCTGACAAATGAGAAACCTCAGTTAATATAATTAGCAAAATTCAAGAGCTGTTGTGTTCACAAGCTATAATATTCTGGTTTAAATCATATGGTTTCATGAGCTACTGTGCTGCCCATAGGGACACTGTCATGCCAAGATAGGATAGACTTGGGATCATCTTAAAGAAAACTCTCAGGCAATAGACCTACCCAGTTACAGACTTCCTTGATGACTACCCAAGCAGCGTGGCATGGAATGGAATACTAGACATGAATCAACAAGCAATTGTTGTGATCTCAAGAGGGATTTGTTTATCCAAAGAATGCAAGCAAGAAAGAATATATAAATAACAAGTGTCTAAGTCCCTTTATTTTAATTTCTTATCGATTTTCTTTTTACCTTCTGAAAATTTGCCATGGTTCATAGAACTATAATATTTCAGGAGTAGCTTTATAGAACTATATATGTGTCAGAATGTCATCTCAACCACCATTAGTGTCTGAATATCTCATTATCAAAATAGTGTCTTTACCCATTTCTCCTACACCTTCTGTTTTCCTTCACATGGCCACCTTGTTTATCAAAGTCTGGGTTATTTTGGTTGTGTTTTGCTATTTCATTTGCTCCTTTAAAAAAAATCTCACTTGGGTAAACCATAGAGTGATTGTCTTTTACTTCCTGATTTATTACTTAACAAATAATATTAATTTGCTGTAAGTAATAGGTGTATTATTATATGTTATTTATAGGTGTAATATTATATATTATTTAGCAAATAATATAATGCCTGTAGTGTTACAATTCATTGCATTCTATTTATCTCATCAAAAATATATTATTTTAGCTTAGTATTCCACTTCTCCCTTATCCAGCCATATATCTATGGGTAATTTGTGTATTGACTTTGTGTGTGTGTGTCTGTGTGTGTATTGACTTTTGTGAATAATGCTCCTGTGAATATAGAGATGAAAATATCCTTTCAAATTGGTGTTTTCATATCCTTTGGATAAATGCCTAGGAGTTGTATCAATGAATCATATGGTATTTCCAATTCTTGTTTTTTTAAGGAATCATTATGTTTTCCACAAGCTATATCAGTTTCTATTCCTATATAAACTGTACATGTAAACTGAACATTTCTACATACCATGCTTCAACCGACTCTTCTCAAACTTAAAATTATAAAGATGAATGATAAGTACATGAATAATATGTGCTTAAATGTTTGTTTTTAATTAAACTAGTATAACTATATCTATAACCTCTATCATAACATAAATATAGATGGTATATGATTATTTTAATACATTATATTTTTGTTTTGGGGCCACACCCAGAAGCACTCAGTGGCTATTTGTGACTCTGCATTCAGGAATCACTCAAGGCAGTTCTCAGGGACTATATGACCTGGGAATGGAACCCCAGGTCAGCCACATGCAAGACAAGTGCCTTACCCACTGTAGTATCTCTCCAGACTCCACACCCCCTTTTTATATCTTTACTTAAAAATCTTGATTACAAACATGATTGTGGTTGGGTTTCAGTTATATAAAGAATACCCACCTTCACCAGTGCAACATTCCCATCACCAATGCCCTAGATCTCCCTCCACCTCACCCTGCCTGTATTTGAGACAGACTTTCTACTTCTCTCATTCATTCACATTGTTATGATAGTTGTCAGTGTAGTTATTTTTCTAGCTGCACTCACCACTTGTGTTGAGCTTCATATCGTGAGCTGGACCAGCCCTCATCCCTATTGTCTCTGAGAAATATTACAAAAATGTGTTTTATTTTTGAGCTACATCCAGTGGCACTCAGGAGTTACTCCTGGCTATGAGTTCAGAAATAGCTCCTGGCTTGGGGGACCATATGGGATGCCCGGGGATCAAACTGCAGTCTGTCCTAAGTCAGCGCATGCAAGGCGAATGCCCTACCACCTGCACCACTGCTCCAGCCTCATTCATTCACTTTTTAAAATAAACAAAATTAAAATAAGGCAACACACTCATCAAAAGTCTGTTATCAAATCATGTCAGTGATTCTACATGGGTTATGGGAAAGACCCTTACAATGGAAAAAGGACTAGAAGAGTAATCCACGCACTTTGTAAAGCAGACACGAGCAAAATCACAACATGGCTCCAACTTTGCAGGTAACTTGCCTTTGGGTTGATGTCAAGCAGGGAAAATTTTAGCCTAAGGACACCTTTGAAAGGAGCTGATGAATTCTGCAGATCAGAGAAGAGAAAGAGAGTGTAGAATGGGCGTGTTAATGGAGACCTCGTGGCAATCACGCCTGTAGTGCTAATGTGAGCATGACAGTGCAATGCCTATCAGTAAAGCAGAAAATTCTTCCTACTCCTATTACCCCACCATTCAAACTGCCAACCTGTCATTGTTCTCAAGCTGAATTCTTTTCTTCCCTTCTGTTTGGAGTTCACATTTATAGCAGGGCACAGAGGTCTACCACAGTATACATGTAATATTCTGGAAGGGAGGCATCAGAAGTCAAGGTTCACAACCACAAAGAATGCTTGAGGTCTCCAGTAGAATGAAAGGAATTGAAAATACCCCAAAACCACTTTGTCAGGATGTACTAATCAAGAGGTAAATCTTTCTCATTTTCATCTATCAAGTATCAAGTATTTTCATGATTGGCTATCCTGGTTTACTAAATAGCCATGTCTTGTCAAAAAGAAATTTGGTACACATTAAAGTTATTGGGGACTAATGTAATATAAAGGAAGCCCATAAAATCTTGTTTCTATTATATATCTCTACACTTCCCATAGAGGGTCCAGGTCTACCTGCTATTTTAACAAATAAGCAAAAGGGAGATGCTGGGTTTACAAAGTGCAACATGCAATTATAGTAGGTACATCTTGGGCTTAGAGCTGAGCTTGGCTCTTTAGCCTAAGATATAAATCAAAATGGAGTGAGCAGAGATCCAATGGTGCTATCTCATCTCTACTTTCTTCTGTCAGGGAAAAAATATCACAGAGTCAAAAGTCCAGCTGGGTAAAGAAGATGAAAATAATTAGCCATGAAACTCCACCTGGGGTTTCCATCAATCCTATCCCCTTTGTAAGAGATTGTTTGTGCAACCGTGGGTACATGACTTTCACCCTGGATTTCAATTTGTTCCAATCTATTCCAATCCACTTTAATTTTCCAACATACACACACACTTTCATCCTCTCTCAGGGAAAAAATGGACTCATTATACTGAACAGAGTGAAACCATGATTTAAACCAAGATGGGCCTAAGAGACAACAGAGGAAGTAGCAAGGAGAAGCTTTGAAAAGATGACTGTGAGAACCATGGGTCACGAATGAGGCACGGATGACTCAGTGGGTGAAATCATGTCAAAGTTATTTGATTTGCTCATTCTGTGGTTTCACCCTTCCCCCAGGTATTACTTTTTTACAAGGCAGTGAAATTGTGTGCTTATGTAGTAGGGTGGGGAAGAACAAAAGCTTGAGTTTAGAGTGGCAAGGAGGATAGAAAGAAGGGAAGTATTGCCAACAAACCTCCTTTGATTTTTCCATTATGTCTAGCCTGTAGTGTGTGTGATTCAGAGCAAGTATAGAAAATTCGACTGCAAAGAAATTAAAATTGGATTTACTACTCATCTTTAAAGAAAGACATGTTTGTGAAAGAATGAATGGAATGACTATGTTTACTTATTCTGTGTAATGAATTTGTGACTGGTTAACTTCTAAATAACAAGATTTACTCTAATGAAGGCTGGAGTATTTATGTCTTATTATTGTACTATAAAAATTAGCCAGATGTTCACTTGTTTTGAACTTGGTAGGAAGCTCTTGATATGAGAAAGACATAACCTGATCATTCCTAAGTATCCTTGAGGTAGTCCTATTGATCCCTGGCATAGCAGAACCTGATCATCGCTAAATCTTTGGGTCCCTAATAGAGAAGAAATTGGAGGGACCCCAACCCCCAGGCTTTCTGAGTGTTATGTTGGAGGCTTACAACCTCCCTCTCCCTGAAAAAAAAATAACAACGTGTTTAGTGACTCTTTATCAAATACCTGATAAATTGAAAGGAAGAAATGGAAAGATTTTGACTCAAAGAGAAAGCAAAAATCATAAATCTAAACTTTAGCAATGCTATGCAAATACCACCTACAGAGAAGATGCTTTCTGGCTGATGGGAGGAATGTTCTCATCTCAGCCAAGCAGGTACCTAATGATCAGAATCAATGCCAATAATCATTCCACTCCCATTCCTGGGCCATGCTCATCATTTCCCCCCAACGATCTAGCTTCCTCGAGAACTTGCTGTTAAAGAAGGCAAAGACATGATTCAGACCAGAGTGCACTTCTGAGCTCTCCAGAACTCCATTTCCTCTGGCCAATTAATACACTTACATTTTATGTGTTTATTTTAATATTCTAATGGCAGTTCTCCTGTGTTCCAACCGAGTCAAAAATGGCCTCATACAAAGCTCACTTCCTCCAGAACCGTAGGGAACAGTCATTATCCACATCCACAGTTGTTTTCAAATGTGCAGCTCTCAAAAATCAATGGAAGCTGGCAGCGACGTGGAAATCACATTGCATAAGATTAGTCAATTTTGGAAACATTTTAAGTGAGTCATTTCTCGGGGTTGACTCAATTGGTTATGTATTGGTTTGAATTTACATAGTACCCATTTCCCTTTCCTCGTTGGCGTTTCATCTTACTCTTCAACCTGCATTTATGCTAGAAGTGTCACAGGTAAGCTTGCCATCCCTTCTAGATTAAGGACATGTCTTTGAAGTAACCAAGTGTTCTTTTAGGAATTTGCCCTTTGCATAAGGGACTCACTCATTCCTCAGGTCTTCTAGAAGCTGTGTTGGTGCTTTTTCTCCTGAACTTTAAGGCAGCATGATAGTGTCTATCCTCATGGCTGTGGTTCTGGCCCTTGCCTTTGGAGTTCCCATATTTTGTGGTCTCCTTTTCCTCCTCCCCCAATCTTCTTACAGGAAAAGGACATGAAAATATCAAGAGCTCTGCCCACTGCACCATTGTTTTTGAGGCCTCTTCTACCCCCATTGGCCATCTGACACATAATTTAGCATTTATTCCAACTCATGGTCTAGCTTATTGTGGGGAGGGTGGTTAGGGCCACACTGGACAATGCTCAGGAGTTACTCCTGGTTCTGCACTCCTAAAATCACTCATGGCAGTGCTTGAGGAATCTATTTTTAAATAATATCTTTATTTAAGGATCATTATTACAAACATGTTTGTAGTTGGGTTTCAGTTATCAAAAAAAAATGAGGAATCTATTTTTAAAAATAAAAACTCCTTTCTTTGGGAAGATGACCCAAGAGATTGAGCACAAATCTCACATAATACCCAATACCATGTGACCTTTAAATTATCACCAGCTTGGTTCTGGTGGTCCTTGAGGTCAGCCAGGATGCGATCCTATTAAACAATAAACAAAAGCCCTCATATCTGTAGCACTTATTTTTCCCAAAGTAATCTCTAGGTCTTACCATTTCTTTTTTAACTGACATGCCTTAGTCAGTTCAATGGTATTTTACATTGAAAGATGCCTTAGCTCCACCTGTTGCAAACTCTATGTTCTCTCTAACCAATACTCCAAGCCCAATACCCCTTATGAAGACATCTGAAAAGACCTCAGAGTTGTTTTACCTGTAATTTCCTCTGCTTAAACAATATTCCCCTATTTTCCAGTTAATTACTATTTGCCTTTTAAGCCTCACTTCAACCATTAAGTTTTGTGATGCACATACTTTTGATGTATATGAATATTTCCTATTCATGCCAAGGGTTTCAGAGAAATGGTTAGCTGATGTCTTCTCTCTAGTGAAGCAAGAGTGCAGATTTGCGTATGTTTTGACTGGAGGGCGCACATCCAGTGGTTCCAGGACAATCTGGAGGTGCCAGGAATCGAATCTGGGGTTTCTGCATGCAAAGAATGCATTACCGCTCTTTGATTTTTCACAGCCCCCTTCTTCGATTTTTGAATCATTGATTTATATTCCAGGACTCTAACAATTACAGAGTGAAAACATTGTCTTTAACAAATAAGAAGAAGATGAGACCATGGAGACATCTCTGCTTTAGGAAGAGCATCTTGCAGCTGCACAAGTTTGTTGGAAGGTGTATCCTACATCTTTGGCCACTTGAGGGTTGTTGGTTTTCTTTTATCTCACTCTTGTTCCAGCTGCGGGTGTGATAACAACTCTCTATGGGCTCTGAGTGAACAAAGGACATCCTGATAGTTTCTTGCTTCTCCCTTGGGCCATATGTGTTTTTGACATTCATCATGGGTTCTCCTTGTTGATATCAGGGGGAGGGAAGACTATACAGATTTCTGTTTAGCACTAACAAACCCTTACATTATTTATTTAGAAATTTGCTTCTCCACAGGAGCAAACTTCCATTCTTTCCCCTCAGAAGGATGGTCCTGAGATTAAACTTGTATCTATGTTCAGAGGATGCTTTGCCAGGATCAAACAATTGGTTTCTCTTAGCAACTGCCAAGCAGTCAAGTTTGCTTATGTTGACTCTCCCTCCCTCTGTGTATCTCTCCTTTACAACAGTTGCTTTTATATATGATTCCTGAATAAGCAGCAGTCTCTATCTCTGGTGAAGATGGAGGGGCAAAAATGTCCCAAACAGAGGGATTTCTGTAGTGGTCCAGTTAGCTGAAAACCCATTCCCGAGTTTGAATTATTAGGAATTATGGCCATCAACTAATAGGAGATGACCTAAACTTAACCTCTAGGAATAGTAATGAGGATGGAGTTAAAGAGCGACACCAGAGAGAGGTTTTTGTAAAGGAGAAGATTTCAATATAATCACAAGTTAGATTTTCTCTAGAAGTTTCTAGACACCCTACAGCTAAGTTTAGGCTTCTTGTTGGCTCTTCTAGGTAAAGCTGAAAGTTCAGTTTCACAACTGTTAGGATTAAATATCTGTTATCTCATCAAGAAAAATAGGTTCAATAAATGACTAAAGTGATACTTGCAGAAGACAAGTTGATGAGCTGGATCACCCATAGAAGGCTGACAGAAAGCATTAGAGAAGAGCCAAAAAAGCATCTCTGGGGAAGAGTACAACGGATAAAGAAAGAGTACTAAGGAGTGTTAATGTTTTGTAAATCCAATGGGATTTAGCTTAATAATGTGAGAAAATAACTTCTCATAATTTTTCATGAGAAAACAAAAGATTTGAGATGCCAGGTCAAAAAACTTGTGTCTACAGAATAGTTCCTAATTTTCCTGTACACAGATAGAAACAATCACACTTATGTATGTGTTATTCAACTAAGATATCCTTCATTAAGCTATAGAACAGTTTAAAACTTTAAAACTGGAAAGATGAAGGCGATTATCTCTACAGAAATTATAGGAGACATCTGTTTTAGTAGTCCTTATGTGGAAATTGTTTGTATACGTATATTCTTTTTTTCCGGGAGTGGGGGTGGGCGGGGGGGAAGAACTGGTGATGCTCAGGGATTACTCCTGGCTCTGCACTCAGGAATTACTCTAGGAATCATACTCTAGGAATCATACTCTAGGAATCATACTCTAGGAATCATATTGGTTGCAGAGGATTAAACCCAGGTTGGCCACATGCAAAAGCCCTAACCACTGTACTCTCCAGCTCTGAATAGATCATAGATCTATTCTTTAGGTTCAACTGTCCATTTGGGAAATAAAGGGATCTGACTAAATCTCTCACACAGGCTAGTTTCAATGTGCAAATCAGTAAAATAATTAAAATGACTAAACTAAAATAAAAAATACTAGTTTAGTAAAATATTTAGAATGAGCAGCCAATTAAAGTTTAGTGTTTTAATGATTGTGTCTGTAAAGGTAGCTATTTTATTTTTTGCCTACATTTTTAGGCACTGTCATTTGCAATACTGTTAATGATAGAGTTCCATGCACAATGTTCAAACATCACATCCACTGCCAGAGTGTCTCCTTCCTTCCATCAATGACTCAAAGTCCCTTCCTCATTCTCAATTCCTACATTGGTAAGCTCGGTTCTATATGCCAATTCTCAGATTCTGGTGCCGCTGGGAATTTTATTCCCTTCCTATATTTCTTTATGTGAGAAAGTTATTCTGCATCTACCCCTTTTGGTCTGACTGACTTCACCCAGTATGAAGTTCATATTTTGTACTTGTAGTTCCATCTGCACAGTAGTGAATTACATGATGTCATCTATTTTATAGCTGAATAATATTCCACAGTGTATATACACCAAAAATTTTTATCCACTCATCTGTTCTTGTACATGTGGATTGTTTCCATTTCTTGATTATAGTAAATTGTGCTTCTATGAATATAGGAGAATAAATGTGCTTTCTCAAAAAATATTTTTATCAAAAGAATCCGTTAGGGCAGATACCAAAATATGAAGTTACTGAGTCTTTAGAAATTCAATTCTTGGGCCCAGAGAGACAGCATGGAGGTAAGACGTTTGCCTTGCATGCAGAAGCACGGTGGTTCAGATCCCAGTATCCCATATGGTCCCCCGAGCCTGCCAGGAGTGATTTCTGAGTGTAGAGCCAGGAGTAACCCTTGAGGGCTACTGGGTGTGACCCAAAAACCAGAACTAAACAAAAAAAAGTTCAATACTTAACTTTTGGAGGAATCCAAAAAACTGCCATGCAGTTTTCCATACATGTTGAATCAATCTACATTCCCACAATGGAGGATAAGGGTTCCTTTTCCCAAGTATCTTTACTTTGATATGTGCTAATCTCACTGATGATATCCCATTGTTGTTCTGAATTGCAGTTCTTTATAATAAGTGATGAAGAGAAATTTCCATATACTTATTGGCCATCTTATTTAGTCTTTGAGGAAAGGCCTGTTAGTTTTGCTTCCAAATTTTTGATTGGGTTGTTTCTCTGTAGATTTACAAGTGCTTTATATATCTAAAATATTATAAAGATAGGATTTTCTTACATAAGTAGTGAGAAGATATTTTCTTCCACTCTCAAGGGTGTCTTTGTATTGTAGTCATTGTTTCATTCGTATTTTGTTAAAAGGTTTTTTATTTGCTTATCCAGTTGAACTGAGTTATTAAAAATGCCTCTAGATTCAGTGGTATGAAGAGTTCTGGTCTGAGTCAAGTCTGATGTACCAGTTTTTAATCCATTGTGAGTTCACTTTTGTGTATGGTATAAGAAAGTTCTTTTTTTTTTTTTTTTTTTCAAATAAGGCTAGTAGTTACTAGGTTTCCTGATTTCATTTGATGGAGACCTTTTGTTTAAATGACCTCGTTTCGGGGGCCGGGCGGTGGCGCTGGAGGTAAGGTGCCTGCCTTGCCTGTGTTAACCTAGGAAGGACCGCAGTTTGATCCCCTGGTTCCCCAAATGGTCCCCCGTGCCTGCCAGGAGCGACTTCTGAGCGAATAGCCAGGAGTAACCCTGAGCGTCACCGGGTGTGGCCCAAAAACCAAAAATAAATAAATAAATAAATAAATAAAAAATAAGTGACCTCGTTTCACTTCATCAAAGATTAGCTGTCCAGGGGCCCAGGAGATAGCATAGAGGTAAGGCATTTGCCTTTCATGCAAAAGGTCATCGGTTCGAATCCCGGAGCCCCATATGGTCCCCCGTGCCTGCCAGGAGCAATTTCTGAGCATGGAGCCAGGAGTAACCCTTGAGCACTGCCGGGTGTGACCCAAAAAAAAAAAAAAAAAAGATTAGCTGTCCATACACCTGAGGGTCAGTTTCTGACCTCTCAACTCTATTCTATTGGTGCGAGGGTCTGTTTTTATTCAGTATCACACTGTCTTGATTACAACAGCTATTCCGTGCCATTTAAAACTAGGGAAAGAAAAGCTCCCATCGTTTTTTATAGGATTGCTTTTAGTATTCAGGGGATTTTATTACTCCATATAAATTTCAGCACCATTTGGTCTATGCCCTCATAAAGTGCAGAGGGTATTTTTATAGAGGTTGCACTGAACCTGTATAGTTATTTGGATAGGACAGTCATTTTGGCAATATTAATCCTTCCAACCCATGAACAGGGTAGGTATTTTCATTTCCTTCTATGTTCTTCTATTTCTTCTATTTTTCTGAGTTTGTTGTCATTGTTGTTTGATTGGGGAGTGTATACTTGGCAGTGCTCAGTGCTTACTTTCTTGGCTCTCTTCCCAGGGATCATTCCTGGCAGAGCTGAAGGGGACATATGGAGTGGGCATTGAATTTGGGTCAGCTGTGTGCAAGACAAGCACTTTAACCACTATACCATCTCTCCGGGCTCCTATTTATTTTAATACTTATTACAGTTTTCTTTGTATGTCTTTAACAAACTCTTTCGTTAAGCAGATTTTCAGGTACTTGATTTTCATAAGGCACACTTATTGATGAAGAAATTAAAATGTTAATCTGCCTCTTTTACATCATTGTCTGAATATATAAATACAAAGACTTCTGTGTATTGATTTTGAGGCTGTCCTATTATTGTACATGGCTATTGTTTATAGGGTTTTTGGGGTAGAGTTTTTAGTGTTTTTGAAGTATAATAACATGTCAGATGAAAATAGTCAGTTTGGTTTCTTCTTTTTCAATTTTGATCCCCTTTCTGCTTCTTTCTTGTATAATTTCTGTAGCAAATACTTGCAATATTATTTTGAATAACTGTGGTGAGAATAAGCAATCTTGGCACACTCCTTATCTCAGAGGGAAGGCTTTTAGTTTTTCACCAGGTAGTATGATGTTAGTTGTGGGTTTATGGTAATGGCTATAACTAATTTGAGGGAAAGTTCCTTCTGTACCCATTTTATTAAGAGTATCGTGTATGGATGCTAAAGTTTGTCAAATGTTTTCTTTGCATTGTTGATACAATTTTAAATGTTTTACTTTTCCTCATATTGAGGTGGTGTATTTTATTGGCTGACCTACATTTATTAAACTATCCTTGCACCTTTGGGATAAATTCTATTTTACCATGGCATATGATACTATAATGTATTGTTGGATTCAGTTTGTTAATATCTTATGAAGGATCTTCTATGTTCATATTACCTTTTAATTTCATTTTTAGTGATTTTTCTGTCTGATTTTGATATCAGGAATATTTATTTCATAGAAACTGGAGGGACTCCATTTGTTTAATGTTTAACGTTTCTGGAAGTGCCCTAAGAAGGATTAGAAATAGACCTTTGAAGATTTGGATTTGCTAATAAACCCATATAGGCCTGAGATTTTTCTTTGGGGAAGTATTTGATTGTCATTAGACTTTTGGTAATACATTTAACCATATGTTCTTGAGCAAACAAAAAATATGAAATAAAAGTGACTCCTTAGTAATTTAGGTATGTTTGAGAAGAGGCATCCTACCTAAAACAATGTAATATCATCATTCACATACTTCCACATCTCAGTTTTGATGGGTTGTTTGTTGTGACTCTTTTGAGTACAGAAATAATATCAAATAAAAATAAAATTTAAGGAGAGGCAGGAAATTGTACAGTAGTTATCAAAGCATGTTTCAGACCCAGTTTGATCCCCAGCAGAACAGTAATATTTACAACTATCTCCAAGTTCTTCCCTGAAGGCCTGTGAACACTGCTAGGTATGTGCCTGGAGGCTAGCCTGGTTGGACTATCCCTACCGCTATAGGATCTCAGCAGCTCCACATTTTCAAACTCTTGCATTAAATTGTTGGTCAAGCTTTTGGGTCTCTTGAGTATAACTTGAGTGCCAACCTCTCTGCCAAAAACCAAAGGGTGAAAAAAGCATACATAGATATGAATCAGTGTAGTGTTTGCTTTGATGTGTGAGTCTGAGTTTGGTCTTCAGTGAGCACTGATACCCCTCAATGAGTATAAGCACTGTCTTTGCAGCCCTCAGCACATCACAACCAGGTTCTTGAGTATCGCAACCAAGTACATGAAACCGGACAATAACAGCGGCAATAGAAAAGGAAGAGAAGTAGTATAGAAAGCAAAGTCTGAAAATGCTTGAATGCAAGTTCTGAATAACACTTATATAACTTGTTTTGTTACTGCTCTCATTTTCTCAGAGAAGATTCGTTATTTAAAAAGTAAATTCAACTGTTAAACATATACGAGCATTTCTTGCGTACAATGAGTTCAATCCTTGGCACCAAAGACATAAATAAATAAATAAATAAATAAATAAATAAATAAATAAATAAATAAAAATTAAAGAACAAAATTAATTCAAATTTCCCTTGTTTTAAAAAATATATTTGATAAGCACATTTAAACAATTGTATATTTATATATTATGTCTATTATTTATATATAAGTAAAAAATTCTGGTTTTCATATACACAAAAATAAATGGCAGATTCATGCTCTAAATAATTGTTTTTTTAAGTAATACTATCAAGATATGAGCCTTATTGCCCTAATTAAGTGACCTAGCAATACATATGTGTTTGTTTATTAAAATAAGACCAATAAGGTTGCAATGATATCTCAATGGGATGCCAGTGGTACTCAAACTTTTTAAACAGGGGGCCAGTTCACTGTCCCTAAGACTGTTGGAGGGCCAGACCTTAGTAAGAACAAAAATTATGAACAAATTCCTATGCACACTGCATACATCTTATTTTGAAGTGAAGAAACAAAACTGGAACAAACAAAATATATATGGCCAAGGGCCTTAGTTTAAGGACCACTAGGAGTGTATGCTCTGCATGTAAAGGCCTTAATTCAATCCCTGAAACTAGATTGTCCCCCAGGCATATCAAAAGTAGCTCCTGAGCATCATAGGATGTGGTCTCTGAAATTAAAATTTTAAAAAATCTACACTCTGCTGTTGCCCATGGCAAAGGCATTTCCCTACTTCTTCTTTCTTTTCATCAAGTCCTTTGACTTGTAAAAGCCCACCTGGATAGGTAATTTTGTATCTCACCAAACCATCCCTTCCAGGTTGAAGTTGAAAGTAAATAAAGATCAGTTTGGCAGACCTAGAGAGACCATGAGCAACCACCCAAATCCATGACTCTTTCCTGATTGGCTTGGTTTATTATTTTGAGCATAATCTTGCTTCAGACCAGCTCACCCAGGGTTGGAAATATGTTTGGATATTTTTTTACAATTTAAAAATAAGTAAAATGAATACTTACAAATAAATAAAATGAAATAACTATATTTCAAATTAGTTCACACCAGAGAACTTTATTTCAAATTAAAACTGCTATGAGAAAAATCTAACAAACAGATTTTGACCTGCTATCAATAGTAGGAATCATTTGTGGGAGCTACGTGACTACAAAACGAAAGAAATTTTTCAGTAAAGGATACAGGGTGATATTACAGTGGGTAGGGCACTTGCTTTGCATCCAGTCAACCCAGATTGGATCTCAGGAATCCTATATGGTTCCTCCAAGTCAAACAGGAATAATTCCTGATTGTGGAACATGAATCAGCCCTAATCACCACTAGGTGTGACCCTAAAATAATAACAAGCAAACAAACAAAAAAGACTTTTCAGTCAATTCTGACCAACAAGAGAATTGTTCTTATATGCATTCAGACATCAACTATGAGATTTTTTTGCTAGTCAACATCCTGTATTAACTTGCGCTAACTAATGTGAAAAATATATGAGAAAATAATAGCATGTACCAATGAAAATGAACATTCATTCGCCTCATCCTTAACTCAATATGTTAAGTGTTAAGAGAAAGGACAATCCTGAGCAGCTTTTGAATCACTAATCATTCATTGCCTGTAAAATACTCGTTAGCAAGAAAAAACTCCACTCCTTTTCTTAATATCTTGATTTAAACACTGTAATTACAAACATGAATGTAGTTGGGTTTCAGTCACAAAAAGAATACCCCCCTTTACCAGTGCAACATTCCCACCACCAATACACACTTCTTTTTAAAACCCATTATTTCTTTTTTTTTTTTTTTTTTTTCCTTAACACAAACTTTTATTATAAGTTGAGTAACTTGAATAAAACTTAGATTTAACATGCAAAATCTTTCCATTCTTTAAATGTGTCAAACAGGATCTTAAATGATACCAGGGAGGTTTATGATATACAGAATGCTATTCCTGATTAACTTGAAATAAGTGCAATAAATTTTTTTTTTTTTATAATTTTTTATTTTTAATTATGAGAACAAAGATGCAAAGAAAGAGGACAAATAAAGTTACAATGGAAAGATTATCACTCATAAACAGAACTCCCATAAGTCCCATTGCTGATATCTTAACAATGAATTTTCAACTAAAGAATATTAAGAAAAATAAAACAGAACCCATGTATAATTACTTTGTCCCTCAAGTCCCCAGATTGCAATACGTATTTCTTAGTAGCACATCAAGCATTTTAAAGCAATAAAATTTATGTAACTCCTTAAATTTTGAAGGCATAGTATGTTTTTACATTTCCAAGTATGTGCATGTTAGTTTAAGTTAGTCTCAAAAATGATGTTTCTTTTTAAGGATAAGAGTCAAAGGAGCAC
>PVKC010024576.1:0-16807 GCA_004027635.1 Crocidura indochinensis | reverse complement strand
ACTATTTGATTTATTCCCGGTTGGGCTCATTTCTTGGTCTGTACTCAAAGGGATGACTCCTGACCACCATTTTGTTGCTTGTTTGTTTTGTTTGAAAAAAAAAACAAACAAACCAACAACTCCATAGAAGTAATCAGTCATGTCCAGAGACAGGAACTTCCTTTTGAAAATGATCATCACTGAGGCTTTTCTGATAGCTAACTACTAAAATGGACTTTTAACTGTACAGATTTCCCACTTATTGTGAACCTATTTATCTATGTGTATATTTTGGCTCTAGGAAGATGTACTCCTCTCTTTAAAAAGTTTGGAAAAACTATGGTCAATGTTACCTTTTTCCCCATCTGGGGTGAAGTGTAGTCGTTCTTCATCTAACAAGGAATTTCTGACTCAAGCTTTGCCATGTGCATTTTGTCATCCGAGACATAACCCAACGCTGATGGAATTGGGGGTTGAACTGGCATCAGCTACATGTAAACCACATGTCTTATCTCCTATACTGTCGCTCTTGCACCGATTTGCTTCATTTCTTAACATTGATTACCTGTAGACATTTTATTTTGTTTTTTTTTTGTTTGTTTGTTTGTTTTTTGGGCCACTCCCGGTGGTGCTCAGGAGCTACTCCTGGCTGTCTGCTCAGAAATAGCTCCTGGCTGGCACGGGGGACCATATGGGACACTGGGATTCAAACCAACCACCTTTGGTCCTGGATTGGCTGCTTGCAAGACAAATGCCACTGTGCTATCTCTCCGGGCCCCCTGTAGACATTTTTGCAAGATTGTCCTTGTTATGTAATTTCCAAAGACGCGGTTCTGCTTGAAATAAGTAACTTCAATAAAACATGTTTACCACTTTTTGGGGGGACACCCTGGATGGTAGGAAATTCATGCTAATGTTGATAATCAAGTAATATAAAATTGAAGAAGTTTTAGTTAATCTTTCAGCTTTTTTTTTTATTTAGTTACTGTGAAGAGTTTTAGTTTAAAACTCTATTATGCTTGGTAATTTGAATTGGTTTGCTAATGCCAACTTTGTCCTTTTGTCCTCCAATTAACAGAGGTTGGTAGCAAAGAATGAGACGCGAAAAAGTAAGGAGAGAAACACACTTAAACTGTTCAGGCATAGGATCACCTGACAGCCATATTGGAGCATTTATTGGGTATATTACGGCTCTCCCAACTTTGAAAATGGGTCACTAACAGGTTAGCCACTATTTTAATTGGTAGGGACTTGAAGAGTAGTTACTAAGTAATCAGCATTCAATATACAGAGGCTGGGGCATTTCACATTACCAATCAGAAGGTGTAAAGTCTGTGACAGTTTCCTGTTCTATTTTGCTCAAGCTATCCCTGTATCTAAAAGACACAAACTAATCTTATTTTCTGTTGATCTGGCACATTTGCAGTTAAGAGATATTTGTCATATTTGTCATCTATTCTATTCTTTCCTGGGTGCACATTTGTAAATCCTTTGCATTCCAAGACCTAAACTATTTTACTTAGGAGCATATATCTGTCTTTGGGGATTTTGTTGTTAAGGGAATGAATTCCCACAGTTTTCTTTCTCACACTTGAATAAAAAAAGTCAAAGAAGATTATTCTGTATCAGTTAGATTTACAATCTACCCATGATCCATAAAAGATATAACTTTTATTGTAAATCAACATAAAATTAAAAGATAAAACTTTTTTATATGTGTAATAAAAAGGAAGTTCTGATAGGCTAAACAACATATAGTGATAGAGTATCTTACTAATAATTCTTGATGATTTGAATTCTTTAGGGGGACACTGACTGTCAATTTTTGGGGAACCATGTGGTGATAGGAATAGAACTATGGTCAGATGCATACAAGGAAATATTATGTGACCCCAGAAATATTTCAGGTTCCTCATTCTTTGAAATAGCTATGGGAATTGTTTGAAAGCTTAATAAAATTAAGTGTCACAGAAAACTCTCAGAACTAGAAGTTGTTCAGACCACATTGTACCATTATAACATGAAGCAAAAAAAAAAGGCAATCAAAAAGAATTAGAAATTAAGCTTATTAAAGAGAACTTCAGGAAATAGCTGCAGTAGGAAAAAGTATATGCAGCCAAAGATGGTACTAAAACAGAAATTTACATTAGAATATTATATTAAAGATGATAAAGAATAAAATAGACAAATTGATCATTATAAATGTCAAAACAGTAGTAGGAAAAACTAATAAAGAACCTTCATGCAAACATAAACAAATCAATTTATTGCTATGAAAATATCCACCCACTTCTCATCATATAATTAAAAATAGTTACAAACATTTGGCAAGTACAGAATGAAGAAAAAGAAACTACCTCCCCTTCTCCCTCTCCCTACTCATATATATACACCAGAGGGGGAAAACACTTGACATGATTTAAATTAGCATAGGGTGGTCTTACATATTCTTGAATTTTATAGAGAAAGAATAATACAATATATTCTTTTTTATGTCTCAGACTTTTTTCAGCACAATGCTTCAGTGGTTCATTTACAATTTTATTGTTGTGTGATCAATCATGTGTTTCTTCCTGTTGCTGAGGAGTGTTCCATTGTAAGAATATTATCACAGTATGTTTATCTACAACCACATGATGACTCCAATGAACAAAATGACACAGAATGTTTTTGTAGAGCCTTGGTGAGCATGTTCTTATTTCTCTTGAATAATACTTAGGTGAAGAATTGCAGTCAGAGGGTGGATTTATCTTTAACTTTTTAAGAAATTTCAATGGTTTACCCCAAAAGTGTATAATTTCATAGTATCATCAACAGTGTTTGTGAGTCACAGAATTCCCTATGAAGCAAATGCCATCATGCTTATTGCATCGACAAGAATAAAATTGGATAGTTGTTAAAGATACTCCTGCACTTACTCTTCTTTCCTTCACCCTCCATTTCTCCATTTTCATATTTATAAAGATAATGATGTTCAAATAAACTTAACAAAAAAGTGTCTTTACTAAAGAAATCAAATAAGAAATTATTTACCATAATTGTTTCTATATACTTATATTAACATTGAAGAATTTAAATGGTCTTAAAATATTTTTAACTTTTCATTTTAGTTTTTGTTAACTGCTATATATTTCTTTGTTGACACAAATCTCAAAATTGTATTGTATATTATATTGTATTATTTCTTGTGTATATATTGTATAAATATTATAAATATATTTTTATATATTTGTCATATGTTTTGCTTCTGTAGAATATACACACATATATACATATATATGCACATATCTTATGTGTTATGTTATGTGGTCTAAGATTACTCTTGACTCTGGTGCTGGGGTATTATTCTCTGTGGTGGTATATACAGTCTGTGGACTGAACAGTTTTACAGGTTAAACAAGCATCTTAACCTATGTGCTATGGCTTTAGCCCTAGATTCTTTACATTTGGTTAAGGGTCCTATTTAAAGTCTTATTGATAATAAAACTAAAATTTGCATACTACAAATAATTTGAAAAAGTTTTCATCAAAAGCAGTTTTACTGCATATGAGTAAAAGTAATGAAGTAGAAGAAAGTAAAATATTATTCTTCCTGAGAAATAAACTTTAAGTTAAATGTACCCCAAACTCAGGTACAACACAAAATAACAAATATGCAAGAATAAACAAAATGAAAGCCACTGTAACACTTTCAGAATCATTTAACCCTGGGTACTCCATCCTTTACACAAAATACTCATCTGTGACTGCGTGTAAGGTGAAGAACTTAACTTTCTTTAGAAATCAGTAGCATAAGGATATTCTGGGACATGCTTTTGTAACAATGATACATTAACCAAAGAGAATATTGCCTTAACCTTAGCTTTGGAGCCAAGGTTAATAAAGCATTTCTCTGGCACTTTCTTTGGAAAAGTAGCTCCAATGAGGAAATGTATCCAGGGGGCATTAAACAAGTAATGAGTCAGAAGACATTTTCTTTTATGCTTAGCTTCACTTTTAGTCATCAACCTAAAACCTTTTTTACAGATACATTATGTAGTTTCTTGTGACTAATACAAATATATCAAAGTAAAGTATTATAAAATATTTTTGAAAAATTATTTGGAACATGTGGGTGGGAAGTGTATGAGAAGTCCAGGTAAACTGCTTACTGTAATTAGAATGATAACACCTGATGTTCTCAACACTGAAAATGGACTCTATACATATGGGAGGATGTGTGCTCCATCTTTTCTTTATGATTGTTGACCCACATTTTATAAATCCTTGGAACCAGAGTTTTACTTCATCAAGTTAATGATGCCAGGGAGGTCAACATTGAATTAAAACTCTTGATTATTGCAAGACCTTTATCATTTCAAAAACATCTGCTATGAGCCTTGAAGTCAATTTCACATATGTATAATAAATATTGGTGACTGGAATATATAGCTTAACCAAAGTCATTTTGCCCCAGAAACTAGAATAACTGAGATCAGGTAATTTTACTCTTCCCCAAACTGTAAAGGACTCCATCTTTGGTAGAATTCTTTTTGCTAAATACTTTCATCTTATGTGGATCATAGGACTGGGAACTTCTTTGGGAAATTCAAAGAGCAATTTCTCTGGATCATCCAAATTTCGATCCAATCAATCCAATCCAATCATCCACATTTCGAAATTCTAGGAAACTTATTTATATAGTAACTATAATCTATGGAAATTGTATTTTCAGAATTATCTACATTTTTCCTTATCTCTTATATTAATCGTTTAATATGAATTGAATGTAGTCAAATTGGATAAATTAGAAAACCAGTGACATTTTCATTTCTAACTTGGATTCCCATTTTTTTGGTTTTGAATTTAGGACACATATGCTGATGTTTGGGGATTATTTCCATTGTAGGACTTGGGTTGCTCTTATTGGAGCATGAAACAATTGCTGCTGAATTTCCAACACTGGTTTCTGCAGGCAAAACATGTGCTTTAACCAGTTGAGGTATCTCCCTGGCCCAGGATTTCTTTTTTTGACACAATTTTTGAGAAGCAAAATGAAGTCAATTAATTTTAAAAGTTTACAGACAAAATTTTTGTAATTTATTGATACTAAATCTAAAACAAGCCATTGAATTTATTTAAACTTTATTTCCTTGATCTGTAACACAGTAATAGTTATCACTGACTCAAATGATTTATTAATGTTGGGTCAGAGTGATAGTGCAGCTGTAGGACTCATGTCTTGCATGAGGCCAACCTGGGCTCAATCCTCAGCAATACCAGGTATAATTCCTGAATGCAGAGCCAGAAATAATCCCTGTGTATCAATGGGTGTGGCCTCAGGACAGTAACAACACAATGATTATTAATATGTTTAAAAGATATGGTATTTAAAAAATTTTTTTTATTCATGGTATTTTTTTAAGCTTTTATTGAGATCAATGTGAATTACAAGTCTTTACCTTATATTTAAGATACATAGGGAGAATGAATTAGGGCAATTTCCATCACCAGTGTTGACCTCCCTGCACCACTGTTCCCAGCATGCACCCTGAGTTCCCTGGACTGCTGGTGTAACAGGTCTCTTTTGTATATATATATATATGTGTGTGTGTATATATATATACAAAAGGGACCTGTTACACCAGCAGTCCAGGGAATATATATATATATATATTTTGTGTGTGTGTGTGTGTGTGTGTGTGTGTGTGTGTCTTGATTCTATTGTCATTGACTTTGGGTTGAATATTTAGTTCTGATCATTTTGTTTGTCTACTCAATGCTTATGAGGCGGATTTGCACCTTTGTATCATATACACATTTTCCCCCTCAATTTTTAGGAAGCCATCGAAATATGAGGCCAAATACATGATTTATGTTTTATGGTTCTATTAAAAGAAAAGAAAGCTGGTGTGAGCCCCTGTCTAGAAACTATAAATATAAATTTAAAAGAGGAAAAACAGAGACCAGTGGTAGGGTGTTTGCCTTGCATGCGCTAACCTAGGATGGACTGAGATTTGATCCCCGGTGTCCCATATGGTCCCCTAAGTCAGGAATGATTTCTGAGCCCATAACCAGGAGTAACCCCTGAGCATCACTAGGTGTGACCCAAAAACAAAAACAAAAATAAAAAGGAAAAAGAATGGGTGGGGGCTGATGTGCAATATATATATATTTTTTTTGCATAGGCACAGTAAGTATTGGGGAAATTAGGAAGGAAATTTCCTTGGTCTAAGAGATACAGGTGTTTCCACCCTTGAAGCATAATGTCATGAGACTGACGACAGGCTCTGGACATGTTCATTGTCATCCCAAGGTCTTTCTTTATATTCATGGTATTTTTGAAGAATCCAGTTTGGTGCATAGGCTATAAGCACTTAAAATACAATTGTTATTATTTTTATTAACTGTTTTTGGTTTGGAGGCCATACCGGTAACACTCAGGGATTACTCCTGGCTATGCGCCCAGAAATCACTCCTGACTTAGGGGACCATACGGGATGCTGGTGATCAAACTCTGGTTCATACTGCATCAGCCGCATGCAAGGCAAATGCCCTACAGCAATGCTATCGCTCCAGCCTCTAGCAACATTGTTTTTAGATAGTATTTTTTTTCATGATATATATGAACGCATACACAAAATATATCTCATTTTGAGCTGTTTATTTTCTTAAAAGTGTCACCTAATTTCAGCTTGGCATAATTTGTTTAAATGATATATTTCTCAGTTCCGATATTAAAGCTGGGGTGTCACAGAGTGACACAGAGTCTCTTATATGAACTGAAGGTGGAGCAAGTTGATGCCCAGGTGACATTAGGGCCTCCCCCAGTAAAAGTTTGATTCTTTCTTTTTTTTAGAGCTATATTAAATTTATTTTTGCATAGTATCTATGAATGAAATACAGGAATATGCCAGACTTGAACACTACTAAGTGTGGTTCAAAACCAAACAAACAAATAAAAAATAATTTTTGTATAGCAAAAAACACTCAAATAAGATAAAAGACACCCCACAGAATGGGAGAAAATATTTTCACACAATACATCAGAAAGAGGTCTAATCCAAGATTTATAAAGCTAAGTAAAGTCACTGTGACAAAAATTCAGGGTGAAAGGCCCTCTGCACTATAAAATTTATGAGTTCCTTCCCTTATTCAATAAGAACTTCTTTCTATAAATAAGATTTCCCTATTTTAATGTGCCCATGCAAAAAGGAACAATGCTGCATAATGTAACTGGTGTAAATGGGGGTAAAAAATTGCAAGCCAAACCATCTCTATGACCTTATTTTAGCCTAAACTCAGACTCCAAGAAAAAGTTACCTGCTAGAATTTCTTACTAAGCACATCCAAAAAAAATAGATAGGGAAAACTAGCTCTACCTAATGAAATACACACTAAGAATTATACTTATTAAGGAAATATACCTAAAGAAATATGCAAAGAAATATAGATATCCCCTTTAAGTCTTTTGATATAGTCTGCAGGTCGGAATAAAACCTAGAGTACAGTTTCAACCTGCCATGTGATTGTGAAGTCTAAAAGAACTGATTTGCAGAAGTCATGTATCAGGCTGGTTAGCAGCTGTTTGGGGCAGGGGAACATTCCAGTTCCCGAGGAGTTAAGAACTGAGGCTATAAAGGGTTAAATAGGGAGAAATAACAGATCAGGGGTCAGAGGGTGAGAGTATAGAAAAGAAATTGTAAAGTGGTAAGCAATGGAAGAGAAAAAGGAAGGGTTATATATAATAGGGATTATGTACAACATAGCAGACATTATGTACAATATAGATGGGCATTAGATAGACATAGAGGTGTCCTCTACGTACATTATCACATACACACATATAGACAGACATTGAGGATTGATCCACAGGTTGCACTTGAACTGACCCAGGTGGAATGGGTCAGTGTGCTTAAAAATATGAGCCCAGCAAATCAAGTCTAGAACACTAAGAAATAAGGTAATGAGCACTATAATAGAAGTCTAGCCCATGAAGTATCACCTACCTGGTCTTGAGCACCCAGATTCCTTTCCTGAAGGCAAACTGAAAACATGGACATTGTAATATAATAGCAAACTAATTTGAATTGAAAAAAATTGCCAAAACATTTCAAAGGATGAGTACTTTATTGCTAGGCTTATTGTTTTGTTTCTATTCTTGGTTCTCCTTTCTTGTTCTTCTTAATAAAATCCTTATTGAACGGAGTACAAATTTACTGCTCCTTTAGTTCTCTTGACCTATAGAAAAGCAATTATAATACAAAATCAATTGTCAACATTGTCTACTTTATCCTGTATTGTAAGATATGACTTTGTGGTTCTGTAAATTATTGACCTGTGATCAGTTCACCTGGGACTAAGTTCTCTGAGTGGTGAGCACTACTGTGCATTTATTTGGATAATACTCTAGTAAAGTTCTTAGAGTATACTTGGCTTAGTTTTATGCACTGTGCCTTGTGTTTAAGGTAGATTTTTATTTTTTATTTAAGCATTGTGGTTACAAAATGTTTATAATTGAATATGGTGATGTCATAGAATGCACATCACCAGTACATTTTTTCTGCCACCAATAGCCCTAGTTTTTCTTCCATCCACTCATCCCTGCCCGTCTCTGGAACAGGCATTTTTGCTTCTCTCTCTCCTCCATTTATTTATTTTTTCTTTTGGACTCTGCTGTTTTCACCATTATTGATGAAGAGGTAATATACATGTCACTTTATTCCCATTCAGCACCTAGATCTTGTCCACAGTGATTGCTCCAATGATCATTGTCATAGTGGATCCTTCTTTACTGTATCTGCACCCACAGCTCTTTGTGTCAACTTCCTACCATAGATTGATCTTCCTGATCCTCATCCTCATCTCAATTGTCTCTGGATATTACTACCATACTCTGGATATTACTACCATACTGTCTTTTATTTTTCTTATATTCCACAAAAGAATTACATTATTCTATGACTATTCATCTCCCTCTGACTCATTTCACTCAGCATAATTCCCATATTCAGCCACCTAAGCAAATTTCATGGCTGTCTGACATTCACAAATTTCATGGCTGCATGATATACCACAGTTTCTTTAGCTATTCATCTATTCCTGGGCACTTGGATTATTATATATAGTGCTTTGACGAACATAGAAATGTAGAGGGCCTTTTTGCGTTGTGGTTTTGGATTCCTAGGGTAGTTCCCTAGGAATGGTAATGCTGGATCATGTAGAACTCAATTTATAGTTTTTTTTTTTTTTAGGGATATCCATATTATTTTCCTAAAAGGCTGGGCTAGTCGGCATTCCCACCAGCAGTAAATGAGAATCAAAATTAGGGTAGTTATAATAACAAAAAAAAGAGTTTACTGTGAAACTCAAACATATATTACACCAATTCTATATTCTATATCATTTCACATTTCCCTAAATTCAACTGTTTCTCAATTCACATATTAACATATTTCACTAAAAGAGTGGTGTTAATCTGTACAAGATTCTGGCTTATGAGCTTTTGTTCAGTCATTTAGCATTTTAGATAGTTAGGAGAAGAGTCAGATATATAAAATTTCTTATTTAGAAATAGAGAAAAAGGTAGCTTTCCAGTTTTTGTTCTCTATGTGGTCTATTGCATTCCACAAAGTATAAGCAGGCATCTAATATCTTCCTACCAAGAAGAACATAAAGATCAGAAGT
This sequence comes from Crocidura indochinensis, assembly GCA_004027635.1. Classification (NCBI taxonomy): domain Eukaryota; kingdom Metazoa; phylum Chordata; class Mammalia; order Eulipotyphla; family Soricidae; genus Crocidura; species Crocidura indochinensis. Next base: position 7,162 of record PVKC010024576.1, on the reverse strand, counting down.
GACTATATCAATACTGAATGGATGCTATCAGATAAAATAAGTACTATCAATTTTCTTCTAATTTAAGAAGGCTCATATATGAAGTCATTTTAAGAATGACTCTAACAATTGAAAGGTAAGAAACACAGTACTGATTGTCACATTGGGAACCCTTTAGCATGAATTCCTTTGAAATGCTGAAACCACATAATAATGCTAGCCTAAGCTGTCTTTCCCCACTGGAACTTTAGTGAGATGAAATGTTTTGGAAAATGTGCCTCCTGCTAAATCCTTTAATCCATAGTTCCTGTCTCCCTTAATTCCATCTTCGTGCAAACTGGTATGAACATTTGCCTTATTAACAATCTTCCTTTCACATTTCTATTGTTTTCTCTAACATGCACTCACTAACTTTTCACTATTTTCTCCTTCCTTTCTGTGTCTTTGGATACAGTTTTCTAACTTGTTCATTAGAGATATTCCATGAGGGGGTAGCAGATTAGAATTGAACATGGATTTTCAAATAGGTGTTGGACATTTAAGTCTTAATTAACAGAAAGATCAAAGTGTATTGTAATATTTAATCAACCTCATGTTGAAGAAAGAGGTCAGCTAGGACCTCTGTAAATGTATTGTTAGCTAAAATAACTATCTTCACTCTGTATTTAAAAAGTCTCAGGAATGTCTTATAACTCAGAATGCCTCATATATACTAGATATAATTGAAGTGAAACAAGTATTTTGTTTTGTTTTAGGGTTGTACCCCAATGTGTTCAGGGATTATTCTTCTCTTTGAGTTCAGAGATCATTCCTGTAGGAAATTAGAGAACCATTTGAGATGCAAGGGATAGAACCTGGTTCAGCTGGTAGTGCAAGGCAAGTGCCCAATCACTCCTGTTCAGAGACAAAGCATCATGAACTCATTGTTTAAATAAAGAATTAGCATTTTTCATAGTACTGTTTATACATTTATGTTATAAAGAAAAAGGAAAGAAAAATCTAAAAGTTATCTTCTAGTTTAATGAAAAAAAAGTCATAGCAAAACCCAAAACTTACACCATTAACCTTTTTTGGAGATAAAGATGCCAATTTAAACATATCACTAGTGCAAGTAATAATAGGAATATTGACAATCTTCATAATTACAAATTTAGAGAGCCAACAGATTATATTTTTTCAGGCCAGAGTAATAACCTCTAAAGCCAAATCACTCCTGATCCTACATTACTGTATACGAATAGTACTTACAAAGTCAGTTTCAATAATCTAACGTAGAATATATAATACATTGCTTCACAAGTCTAAGATCATTATCTTTTTTTTTTGTTTGTTTGCTTGTTTTTTTTTTTTGGTTTTTGGGCCACACCCAGTGATGCTCAGGGGTTACTCCTGGCTATGAGCTCAGAAATCGCTCCTGGCAGGCACGGGGGACCATATGGGGAACCGGGGGATCGAACCGAGGTCCGTCCTAGGTTAGCGCAGGCACCTTATCTCCAGCGCCACCGCCCGGCCCCCAGATCATTATCTTTTGATATGCTCTTGATACTATTTTATAAAGTCTAGTTGTATGAAGAATATATTTTTCACAGCTGTAGGGAAAGAAAAACAAATATTCTTCCTGCATATTTAAGATTAGTTTAACCAGTGTTTAGAAACACAAGCATCTTAAAATCTTAACATTGTGATATCATTAGAGTCAAGTGAAGAAATAAAGTGGTTATTTGCTAAATAACAACTCAAATATGGAAAAGGAAAGAATAGAAAGAATACATATTGACAATCAAAAATACACGAGGCTGGTCCGATGGCAGTGGTTTATCAGAACTTATTAACATTAGTATAACAAAAGTTGGTATATGACACCCCCCACTGCTCAATTTGACTGGCTTTAAAAAATACATAGCAATTTACATTTATAATATCTGTTGTTGACTGTAACCTACATTCTACCTTTAGTTGGGTCTGTATGGTTTCCTTTAAATAATTTATTCAGTAAAATACTTTCTTTGCATCCTACTGAGAATGTTCATGATGCAGCCTTTTATGGTTGCTTGCTTATAGCATTCCTTCTAGATGTAAACAAACATTATCCTCTTTATTTTATTGTGTCTTTCTTAATTCTTACAAGGCTACCTACTAGTTGTTATAAATAGGTCATTATCCTCCATGTGGAACGACTTGCCAACTTCTGTGTGGGGCTTGATAAATTATGGCTATGCTTTAAATTAGCAGAAATACAGTGAGAAACCTCCTTACAAGGAGCGAACATGCTCGTCCTTTGCTGTTAAGGAGATGCTAAAACTCTCTCACTTAAGATCACATTTGGAAAAATTGTGACGTTACTTCCTTCTTATAGAAGTTCAGTTGGGTTCTCAGTTCTCACATAGTATGGCCAATTCCAAACTATAATAAATTTGGAAATAATTTTACTTGCACCCTTCTACAAGAAAAGAAAAAATTTTCTGAGTCCTTTTTGAAACTTTGAAAAGTCAAATGACTTCAAAAATTTAAAAACTTCAGTAACTTATAGATAAGCAAAGTTGTCATGCATTTTTTAAAAGATCATATTATTTGTACAACATTGGATGGTTAGTAATAGCGATTTTCAAACACAATTTAATTATTCCATTGGTAAAAATAGAACACAGGCAACACGTGCTAACTATTGGTCCGGTATCTTCCTCTTTGAATCTCAGTAGGAAATGAGTAATTTCATAAGTATTCCATCCAATATCATATTTAGAAAAGTTAGAGAAGGAAGTTTTCTATCACATAAATACATTGTAATATAACACATTTTCTTGTCTTTTTTTTTGTTTGTTTGTTTTTGGGCCACACCTGGAGGTGCTCAGGGGTTACTCCTGGCTTTGTCCTCAGAAATTGCTCCTGCCAGGCTCAGGAGACCATATGGGATCTAGAAATCAAACTTGGGTCCGTCTTATGTCAGCCAGGTGCAAAGCAAATGTCTTACCGCTGTGCTATTGCTCTGGTCCCAATATAACGCATAATAAAGTTACTATTAAAGAAGGAAGCTTTCTTTCACAGAAATTACATTGTAATATATAGTAATAAAGTTATTATTATCAAGGGAATTTATCTTTTGTGACTATGTACTATGAATAACAGTCTTATCACTATAAAATTTAGGGAATGTATCATTGCTGTCTTTTTTGCCGTAGAAATGAAAATACTGGCAGTAAAATACTGGGTGGCCATATCATTTTCATTTTATTTAATTTTTATATAGTCCTTGACAATAAGTTATTTTCTTTTCTTTGACACATAATGACTAAACCAATACCATTTGATAGATAAAAAGCAGTAAAAAGTTGTAAAAATCATTATTCACTGAAAGAATATGTTAGATTTTGGGATAATCTAATCCATTTTTCTAGAATAATAGAAGAGTAGTTTAACAATATTTTTCAATTTCTTTATTGGGTGATAGCTTTTGAGTGAGAGTGTATTATTTTAAATTTAAGTACTATGGTTACAAGGTTGTTCATAATGCAATTCCTTTTCACATATAAAGTTGTTCATGATTGAGCTACAGCATACAATGTATAGCAACCTTCACCAGTGCACATTTTCTACCACCAATGATTCCAGTTTCTCTCTCACCCTCTCCAATGCCCTCTCCTCTTCCTGTCTCTTGGGCAAACACTTTTCTACTCTCTCTCTTTATATATATATATATATATATATATATATATATATATATTTCTCTCTTTCTTTAGGACAGTTTGGTTTGCCATACAGTGCACATTTCCTGCTACCAATGTCCCCAATTTCCATCTTCCAACCTTCTCCCACCTTCCTATGGGCAAACATTTTACTTCTCTCTCTCTCTCTCTCTCTCTCTCTCTCTCGTTCTAGATGTCACTTTTACTGTGGCTTGCACTATTAATAATTAAGGGGTACCATGAATAACACTTTATACCCTTTAAGCACCCAGTTTGTGTCCACAGTGATCAGTTCCAACCATCACTGTCACCGTGGACCATTCATTACCTAAACTACATTCACCACTCTTTTCAGCAAGCACACTTCCTTTCATGGACTGGTCCTTCTGATGTGAGGATATATTTTCATTGAGAAATAAATAATTTCCTGAAAGAAAGGGTCTATCAGAACAAAGATAATTATTTCCCTTTTTGTATCCCTCTTTCTTATAACTATAATATAAACAAGGCAATATCAGAACACTATATTTGGGAAAAGTTAGTACTGGACTTATGAATGCCCAATTTGAATCCAATCAAAAGTACAAATGTCAGAAGTATAACTTGTTAAAAGGATAATCGCGTAAGTGAATTTTCCATGGGTAGTGTTATTCTCATAGGTTAACCAAATCTGCAGGTCCAAACTTTACCTGTGTTAAATTTCTACTTTAGCATTAATTTTGACTTTATGAGTTTCTTGTTTGTTGATTCTTGGGGAACTTGTGGGACCATATGTGGTGCCAGGCATCACAGTTTTTCTAAGCTTTCTATTGGTTGTTATCATGGGTCTTAACTAAAGTGAATACAAATACATCACTAGTCCTCTGTCAGTGGAAAAATGTCACCTACTGGAGCAGGATTCTCAGCCGGCATGGGCTGGCCTTTGGCAGACCTCCTTATGTACCAGAGGCCTCTTGGCCCGACCTAGGGTAGGGGGGCCCAAACCTGGGTCACCCAACTCCCCTCTTCCTCTTTCCTCCGGATCTCCAGGTGGGTTCCTGGGAGGACCTTATGGGGCACCCTGGGTTTTCCCCACTTCCAGGCTGGCTCCAGAGATTGGCTTAGGGGTGGGGCTCGAACTCCTGTCCTTCAGGCCTGGGAGGATTTTCCTCCCTTCCTGGAGCAGGATTCTCAGCCAACACGGACTGGCCTTTGGCAGACCGCCGTATGTGCCGAAGGCCTCTTGGCCCAGCCTAGGATAGGGGGACCCGGACCTGGGTCACCCGACCCCCCTCTTCCTCTTTCCTCTGGATCTCCAGGTGGGTTCCTCGGAGGACCTTATGGGCACCCTGGGTTTTCCCCACTTTCAGACCGGCTCCAGAGATTGGCTTAGGGGGTGAAGTTTGATCTGGGGGGTGGCAGATAGCTGCTGAGCTATACTCAGGCTGTCACTGGCAATTTTATACTAGTCTACATTTTGCAAACCGCGTGGGTTTGCATTAGTACCCCAGATTTACCCTTCTTAACTTCAGTAACACACAGTTCTAATTATTGAACACATATATCTTTTGAATATTTTATGTGTATTTTCTTTAACAGCTATAACTCTCCCTCTATATTCTTCTAACAAGTTTCTATCCACTTTTCATCTTGTTTTTTCTTTGTAAGCTGTTCAGTAAGGATTGTTGGTGGAAATGTCCCTCAGTTTAATGCCTATGATTGAACTATGTCATGGAGTTTGCTGGTCTTGTTCCTATTGCCTCCAGATGTGCCAATAACACTACATGGCATTGATCCTTGTTTGCATACACACATTAAAATGAGAAAACACTATACATACAGATAAGTTCTTATCTAATAGGGGTAGGAACACACAAATCTCAGTACAATGTACCTTACACCCTGAACAATGATATAATGACCTGGCACAGACCTCAGAAGAATGGGCATCCTCCATTCACTCTGGAACCAGGCAAGCTATCTACGAAACATCCAAGGTCTTTTATAGCAACATCTGAAAGCAATCCTCTACCAGGAAAGACACTACCAAAGGTCTGACATCGACCTCCTAAAAAGAGACTTCCGTTAACACTGAGAAGACTTGACAACAACAATGACCTGCCCTACAGGACATGGTTCTCTCTATTGCCCCTTAACGAGAGGATGCTCTGCACCATCCTGACTGCAATATGGAATATGCAGACTCCAGGATCTTTAATAGAGAAGCATGATACCAACAACAGAGACTTGTGAGGAATGGAGATGTATTGCCACTACAGACGATGACTTGGATTGGACAAACTAGTTTGCCTGGAGCCTAGAGTCGGTGCAGTGCCAGGAAACTTCAGGGGTAGGGTCTCCTTGTATTTTTCTTTCCATGTCCCTTATATTTTGGTGGGCCTATGCAAACAAATGCCACTCTAACAGTGTTTTTTACTATGTTCCCTTGACTCCAATCCTTAAGAAAAACAACCCACTAAAACTTTTAAGGTTAACTTAAACTAGTATGCATGTGCATAGAACTAGATAAATGTACTTTGCCCTCATTTTTAAGGAGTTACATAAGTTTAATATGTAGTACAACTGGGGATTTGAGGAACAAAGTAATTGTATTGTACATGGGTTCAGTTTTGTTTTTCTTAATGTTCTTTGGCTGAAAGTTCAAGGCTGGGATAGCATCGATGGGACTACCAAGAATTCTGTTTATGGGTGATTGTGCTTCCACTGTAACTTTACCCTGTCCTCTTTCTTTGCATCTTTGTTGTCATAATTAAAATAAAAAAATTAATAAAAATAAAAAATTTAATAAAAAAAAGAAAAATGTCACCTAGTAACAAGAATTTTATTGCCATAGGAAGTCTGCCTCTGTGGCTCCAGGTACACAACATTTGATACATAGCAATGTACTAAAAATCAGTAGTATACATGGTGCTTTTCCAACGATTAGGTTATTTTCTCTACCTCCAAGCAAATTCGGTTATGTTTTGATGTAATAGCACTGCTCATGGGACCAGTTGGTAAAGAGATTGAACCAGGATTGACTGTATAAAAGGCAAGTGCCTTTACCAATATATATGACATAAGTTGCTTGTGCTCTTTGATAGTATTTCCACTTTTTTGCTTTTTTTTGATGAAATATGGAAATAAAAGAAAGAAATAAGTGATTCATTTATCATTTAAACTATTTCATACATATATAGAAGTTGTTCAGCCTGGTTTTATATGCACTAATTGCAAAATTATTGAAATTAATTAAACTTAATGCTTAGTGTTGAAAATCCAAATTGTTTTATATTAGTTTTTAATTGCCAAATTTGTCAAATTGTTTTTTCTTATGGCACTGTAGTTGTTTTTCTAATAAGTTTAAAGGTTGTTTTTCTATTTTATCTTATTGAATTTAGTATCTGTGTAACTGTAAATATATATTAGATATACAGTTCTCATGAAAGGGCCAGAGCAATAGCACATTGAGTAATTGATCCTTGTACATGGCTGACTTGGGTTGGATTCCTGGTATCCCA